>VXBJ01007648.1:344604-373007 GCA_013400055.1 Nycticryphes semicollaris | reverse complement strand
TTCTTTCCAGTTCTTACTATAAACAACTGAAGCGTTACTAGGAACATTTACAAGTGGGTTTGGATTTTGCTTGTTTAAAGAAAAGATGTATGAGGCCAAAAAAATAAATATGTTAATGGATGGATCTTAATACACCATTTCCACTAGGATGATATCATTAACAACTGAGTTGTAGAAGTCAGCAGGATCCTCCCAGGCACGGCATCCACTGCACTTCTGTCCAGCAGTGTAAGAGCCGGGTAGTTTGGCAGTCAGGGTTTGGAGGGTGCTATACCCCAGACACTACTCCTTCTTCATTACTGTTTGTATGGACAAATAATTTCCCCTTTGTTCATATCAATTTCTAATAAAATAGGTCTGACTAAATCAGCCTATGTCAAACGGGCACTCTAAGGCCTGCTTTATTGATAATTATACAGCTCTGTGGGATGAACAGCGCTGTAGGAGCACAATCACAACTGACATTACTGCATGTTGCTCATACCAGTTCCTTGGTTTGGTGTTCTGTGTTTCCCTCAACTGTGAAATAATTTTATTCCCTCCACTTTCCTCTGCCAATTGTCTTGGATTCCAGACAATTCTCACTGCCAGCCTCTGCCAACAGACTAATGGGACTACTTTATAATGGAATAATACACAGTGTATTTCAGAGCTGTTGCTATTTTCTGTTTAAGGCTCCATCCTATGACTTCCTTGCTGTAATATTATAAGGGTTATCATTAAGGTTACTTCATACAAGAAGCATACAGGCGCTTAGAGAGACCAACAATGCCTCTACTGCTTTCTTTCCACTTCGTTTTAATACATTGAATGAAAAGGCACACTCTCTCTAGGCTTGAGCCCTGAGGAGATCAGCACAGCAGTGTCCCCAAATGCAGAATAAGCCACTTTTGGGGACTCCAGGCAATCAGACTTGAGAGCTTCCTTTAAAGACAAACTCATATTAAAAATTAAGTGAACTGCATTTACCTAGAGCCAGTAAAACTAGCTTTTACAATTAAATAGTTAAGACACTGAATTTTGTTAAGAAGAAAATATTCCACTGAGTTGTTTAAAATTCAGTTGTTTAAAAAACAAATTATGTTTTACTCTTGTAACTTCATTTATGGCAACAGTTTTCTTAGTGATGTAACTGCACTGTTTTATCTAGTTCTTTTTATAAAGAACTACTCAGCTTGCTTCATTCTATCTAGTGCCTTCTTCAAACACTTTGAAGTGTTTGCATTTCTTTTTACAAGAGCCAATAAAATAAAAACAGTACATTCAGGCACTGGGAAGGGGGTATTATTAAATTACAAATGAAAGGCATACGGATTAACCCATTCATATTTTACAAACCATTTATTGGAAAGCAATCCAAACCAAATGTCCGGATCCAAGCATCCCCAACAGTCCTTGGCCAAGATCCCTTTCAAGACAACTTCTGTCACCCTATCACAACTCCCTTATATGTTACTAAATGAGTGATTATTCCCTACCTGCTTTTCAGAATGACTGTGGAACCCTGAACAAAATTACAGCTCCTAGGTGCTGGGTGCTGTACCAATACATTACCACAACCTTGGTTTCCTTCAGTATGCCCAATTATTTATGACATACTTGATTTGACTCATTAAACTTTACACATTTTGGCCTTTATATATACTGCTACGGTCAAATAAAACCCTAACAATGTACATGAATTTTCTGCGTGTTGGATCTTCTCTTTACACTGAAACATTTGTGCGAATTTTACGAGCATATGAAAAATGCCAGCTTGCAACAATAAAAATAGGCCACTTAGGCTGTAACAGTGTTAGTAGGAAGACCAGCAGCACAAAGGCTCATGCACACCACGGTGTCAATAGGTGCCTGTTGAGACCTGCAATGACATGCTCATGAGAAAGAAGTGCGTATCTGAAGTCAGATTCTTTTAGTCAGATCCTTTTAGACAGAAAGGCTGATTAAAAGCATAGAGAAAGCACTGAGACAGAAAGGTAGCTGAAGTTCATTCAGGTCTGATGTACTTTGTCCATTAGTGTAATAACGGTAAACCAGACAAAGGTAAACCAGGACCAAAACGTCTCTGCCCCTAAACTGCCAATTTGATGTACATGCAAATAAGAGCTTTGATATTTAGAAAAAAAAAAAAAACAAACACAAACCAAAAAACTAGCTAACATATTTAATGTCAGTAACAAGGACATCCTTGAGCATCAAACTATAATACAGACAGAAAGTCAGGCTGAACATGACCTTGATTTTCCGGAGAAAGCTATGCTTAGCTTTCTGAAAGGTGTTAGTCATCTAGACAGAGAGCATCCTGCAGGTGGCCTGAGTGGCTTGGAACAGGGTATGCTACTTGTGTGGCTGTTACTTACACACTTACTTCTTAGTTCTGAGGCTGCTTCCAAAGCTAAGACTATGTAGTGTCTGAGCTACCTCTGTTTTCAGGTTACTGGCCAAAAAGTTTAAAATAAAATAATGAAATGTCACAGAAGCTTGATGAAATTCAAACAAAAAATTAGCATCTTGTCCTGCAAACCTACAAAATTATAACTTATGCTTCGCTTTTCATTAAAAAAAGAAAAAACCAAACCAATCAAACACCAAAGCTCTCTGTTTACAACACATATCTGACTGTGGAAGAAACCCAGAAGTCAATCCACTCAGTTTCCAGGAAAAGTGTCAGCCTCCTATCAGTAGATCCAAATTATAAAAGGTTCTTTTTTCACTGGGATCACTATTACACACTGATTTTTTTTAAAACACCATGGATTCAGAGTTCTCTGGGAACACTCCTTTAGAAATGCTAAGAATCAGATTATCATGGCTCAATGCGAAGTATAATCTTTTGCAGTTTGAGGGAAGCAAAATAGGGTTTTAAAGCTTAAAATGGATTAAAGGTGAGAGGAGTTATATACGTGCCATATAAATCAACTGATTTTTTTGGAGGATGATTTAAAAAATGTTAAGTATTTGAGGACTACACTTAAGTATGTGCTGATCAGAATATTACATTATCTTGCTTGTGTCTTTACAAGATGGGAGTTTAAGCTCTCGGATCAGGCAGTACAAATTATAGCCAACTTTTCTATTTTTAAACCCATCCTGGCAATCCATGATCTTCTATTGTTAACAGACCATTTTTCATTCTGATCCCACCACCACCATCAGCTGCTCAACAATGGAGAATCCCTTTCACTTTTAAAGGTAAGCCATCAAATACACACCGCTCACTTGAAAACAAAAAGCTCTTAGAAAGAAACTTTCTAATGCTATTGCAGAACTCAGATTTAAATGCTGTGCATTTGTGTTACTTGGGAGCTCTTCCACTAACTGCTTACGCTGGCCCTGACACCAAAGGACATAGTTGCAGGAGGAGCAGCAAGAGGCTTCTCTTCATAGTATGTTCAACTCACTGCTGCAGAGAAATAGAAAGGCATTGGAATCTGCCTTTTGTGCTTTGATGAAGAGCTCTTTCTGCTCAGTTTCTCCAAGATAATCAATGCCTTTCCAACAACAGCAGTATGTGAGGCCAACACTCTGCTCCTGATGGGCAGCTCCATGGTCCTGGATGCTTGAGTTCAGGCACTGGCCTCAAGTTTAGGGACTGTTAGAGACTTATCGTGCAGATGTAAAGCAGTTCATTAAGCTTTTGCCCTGAAGGGTGGAAGGGGAACAGACACCTGTGTGAGGGAGCCAGAGGACCCGGCATTTTTCCCCTAAAATCTGAATATATTCACATCAAACAATTATCATTGTGTTCTTCACATCTGAGATTCCAGCTCCTGTTTCATGACCAATCTCTACAGAAACATGAACAGCGTGCATCCAGCACAAATATGTAACACACACTTGAGTTAAATAACTTGTTTCCATATGTTGCACCATTTAAAATGCTTTTCGTTTTAATCTGTTACATGAGCATGCTGTGATCACTACAGATTGTAACTATCTCTCTTATTTTCTGAAGAATGTTTTTTAAAACCATTGGTTAGAGGAAAAACATGGAAAGCTCTATTCTTTCTAAAGTTCATCAGTTATAAAAAGCGAGGAAATTTGGAAACCATTTACTTACAGGAAGTCAATATACTGTACTAATATGCACATTCTAATAAACATAGTAACATTTAATTGTTCAACATAAAATCAGGAATGTTTCTATAATTTCATTCAAAGTAATAAGAGTTCCACTAGACACTAAGGACTCTGCCTTGAAACAAAAAGACATGCTCAAAACCCTCTTTTTAATGTGAATTAGACAAGGTGTGGTAGACCAGGGAGTAACCAACTCTTGTTATCATCCTCAGAGATGATCTGTCTCACATATTTCGTCAATATCTTAAACAACAGACTAAGAGAAAAGCAAGCATTTTGTGATATGAAGGAAAAAAAAAAAGCAAGTCACACCCATCAGAGAACAGCAGCATTTCACAGCTGAGGACATTAGGCAGAACGTAGGGCTGAAATCGAAGTGCAACAGTTAGAGGAGATGCTGCGCCTCAAAGCTAAGAATCATCAGCAACTATCTCCAGCACTCCCATGCACCAAAGGGATTTCTTATTTCATCCCAGTATGTAGGAAGTAAAAAAGCGGAGGCATATTATTAAATGCATGCTTGTTCAGCAGATCCTTCTCCAAGTGATTTCAGAAGTTGACTTCATTCTGTGCCACTGTGGTGAAAGGCAATAAATCAACACAAGGCTCTGGCAGTGTGATGAAAGATGAGCTGAGTCTGCTGAGGTGGTGCCATTTATAGGCCTGTGGGGATATATTACAGAGGATGAGACAGAAGAGGCAAAATGGCAAATGCACCTGGAATCACTGAATTGGGTAAAATTCACCGTGAGGTAAAGGCCAGGATTAAGGCTGTCCAAGGAGAAAGGGGATGTGATCGCCAAAACGGCAGCTGCGCAAGCAGCCTCCAGCTCCAGAGGGCTTCCAGTTGGCTCCATGCACACAGAGCGTGGTGCTGGCTGACAGACAGCCCAATTTACCCAAAGCAACAGTCCCTAACACTTTCCTGGCGGCTCTGCATTGATATTCCGGCAAGCACTGTCACTGCAAATACATCTTGGACCAGTGAACTGGATTTCACATCTTATCTCCTCCCCCCACCCTCTCCCCCCGCCCCGTTTACTCAAGGTCACGGGGCTACACAATTCTCACCCACCCACTCCTCATGTCCCACTGCTGCCAGCTTACCAGTCTGAGAGACTTCAGATCACTTAATGCAGAAGAGGAAACAGAACGATTATGAAAACCTGCCTTAAGTAGCCAGGGAAATCATCTGAAGATGCTCCTTAAGGGTCCAGTCAAGTACCCACCAACATCACAGCTCCAATGGACTTCAATGAGAGCTGGACCAGAACTGAGCTGGTCCAGTACACCGAAAGAGCAAACTACTACAGAACTGCAAAACCAAAATCCCAAACTCCCCTTACAAATACAAAAGCATCCCTCATCTAGTTTTATTCTTGGTATCATTTCTATCTGCCTTACAGTCCAAAGAGTCTTTGCTACCAGCCTCCTGGACCTTCACGGTACCATCTGATAGTAATTCACAGACCAGTACCCTCAGCTAAGCCGGTGCCTTATTTACAGGGAACAAGAAGAATATTATTCTGTATAAATTATGCATAATCACTATTTATCAAGCTGGGTTAATTGGCACATAACAAAAGAGTTGTCTGGTGCACAGCTGAATAATGTGGAAGCCAAAACTGATGGAAATGGTACAGCAAAAGCCTGATTGTGAAAGAAAAGTCACATTGCTACATGTTCATTCTGCACTGACTGCTGCTCTTTCAGAAGAGGAAGGGGCGGCCAAGTGAGACAGGCCTAGTTTGAAATTATTTGTTAATCTCAGAGGGTCTGGACAGATTGTTGTAACTTTAAATACTGGTTCCAAGTCTGTTCTCAGCCAGCTGTATAGAGAAATGTTAACCTGGTACAAATCTATTGCTTTTCTATTCTCCATGAGACCCTGCCACATTCATTAGCAGAGAACAAATCTTGTTAATCAACAGCAAGAGCATAAGACTGTGGCCTGCAAGGGGATAGAGGAATGGGACACCTCTTATCTTCTCTTGACAGAGAAGAGCTAAATGCCTTATGCTGGAACCAGACTAGCAGATCTTTGGTTCTACTCAAGAGGTCCAAGATGTCCTCATTGGAAACCTAGAGTGTCATCAGACAGTGGCACTCTGGGGCAGGACTTGAATTTTTCTAGAACCACACAAACCTAAAGAACCACAGCTTGGTCACCCTTATTCTGTGTGCACAGAAACGCTTCACTGACACCAGAAAGGCTTTAATAAATGTCCTAGATCCCAAAGCTGCCTGCATAAATTGACACACACTTAGATGTTTTGATGAACACAGACTAAACTAGGTGCACAAGACACTGAATCAGAGCTGAGGGTCAAATTACTAAGAGGTTCACTGTGGTAGGAGGTCCCCCTTCAGTGGTGCATCACTGTCTACCTGTACTAGGGGTATTCAGATAATTTAATCTGATTTACAACAGCACTTCCACACTTCCCTAGCCTCTTCTCTACTAACACCTACTAAAATCTCTCCTAGCAGGAATACACCCGTACATCGGTGACTTCAAAGAACAGTCCTTTCTCCCACCTCTCTCTCTCTCTCTCTCAAACTTGCTAATAGCATTAACAGAAAATGAGAAGACTTCCGTAACTTCCAGTACTAAAAAGTTTGAAACGATTTTATTCACAACCACCACCCAGGCCAGAGAATATTGCTGTGATTCCATCACATTTGTAGTCTCATCAGCATAAATACTGAGAATTTTTGAGAATGCAAAACTATAGAGATTTTTAAAAAAAAAAAAAAAAAAGATAACATTTTTTCTATTACAGCCTATCTATCACCACCAAACAATTTAACTGTAGATGTTCGGATGACAGGTAGCAATACATTTGTCTGTCTTAAGGGAAGTTCTCACACAGCTGTACTATCGCTCTAGCTCTGCTTTCCAGAAGACCATCATCACCCTGAAGGTTTGTCCTCATTGCCAGCTATCCCTTATTTGCAGCACCACCTCTTCTGGGAGGTCAAGCACTGAACAAAACCACGCTAAGGAGAGGAAGAATCTTCCAGCAAAGCAACAGACTAGAGAGAAACACCACAAGTTCTGGAAGACTTTATTCACAGCAGCACAGACGTAACCATGGGAGAAACTGTTTCATGAACTTAATGAACATGATTAATTTTCTGGCTCCCTTTAAAGTAAGCTTTAAAAAAAATAAATAAATCAAATAAATCAGCTTGCGCTACACAACAGAATAGAAACTGATATGAAACTCCAGCTAGAGACTGTAATAATGCCTTACTTTAAATGAAATTAACCTGTGTCCTACCAAATATAAATGTATCAAATATCTGCTTTACTAATATTTTATAAATTAGTTCAGGATATCTGCCTGGTTTTATTAACAACTCTGCAAATGTCAATGCCAATTTCAGTTTAAATTTAAAATAAGTACTTTTTCTTTTATTATAACCACTGTAATTGTCACCAAGAGAAGCATTAATGTCATTCAGCAAAAAGTGGTGCATTGCAAACTTAGGTTCCAAACCAGGAAACCTCTCTCTCTCTCTCTACACATGCATACATATATTTTATGTAATTCTATACTGCCTATCAAAATAGCAGACAACAGAAAGGACTATGTTAATGTGTCTTTGCATTCGTTTAAAATAACACATTGTACAGAGCTAATGTTAGGCTACTGTTACTGAATTTTCCTAGTCTAATTTTCAGACAGACTCTCTGACAGCATCAAACTTTTCAAACCGTCCCATCAACAGATAATTTTTAGACTAGAAAATTCTGTAGGCCTTGGAATAGATTTATTTGGTGAACTCTGGTAGTAAAGCTCTTCAGATAGATTAATGCACTAAGTGAAGTGTCTCTCCAGACTACAATAGAGACCTCATTTTCCAAGAAATGTCAGTTATAGGCAGAGAAGACTTCTTTGTACTCTGATTTTCTCCGTATATTTTCCATTTACATGAGCCAGTCCAAGCCCTCCTTCCCTACTGGCAATGTTATCAGTGAGAAAATACCTTTCTATAACAAAAATACCATAGAAACCTGCGTAAGAAAAATGAATTTGATAACAATAGAATGACTTTCTCATAATAATTTAATAAATTGAAGACATGAAGATTTAAATCCTGCAGTACAGCAGCATAAAAAGGACTGATGAATTTATCAGCTCTTCCAAGCTTCCCGAAGAAGCCCAGACTCTATTTCTTATGTCCTGTTCTACAGAGATCACCTATAAAAGAAAAACAGGCTTTCAAGTGCCTCTATTATGCAGTTCTTTGCCTCCAGGATTAAACTCACTGTTGATTCTGCAGTAAATAAATGTGAAACATTTAGAAATATTCCGATTTGTTTCTAATCTTTCTCATTAGAGTAATACACTTGTAACACCCTTTCTGGGTAGGACAATGGTTGTGAACCCTGAAGTTGCTGTATGCGCGGGCATATAGCAAGCTACTGACCTTTAGAGTCTTCCACTAAACCAAGAAATGGCTGCAAAAACATGTCAGAAATGCAAACACAGTTAGGCTGTCACTAGCTTTAGTTAAGCACTGTCAGTCAAATACTTCAAGAAGTCTTGAGACCTGCAGAAACCACATCAAACAAACAGGATGATGAACTCCATGAACTGAAAATACCCACATTATTTTGTAGCCATCAAAATAATTTTAAAAGAAACAAACCCACCCTTTCCTGGCTGTCCATTTTCCCATAGTTTAGTGCAACCAGCCCTAAATTAAATCCTATTGAAAGCATCCTATTAAGGAAAGCAACCAAGATTTCAGTTACTGCATTGGAACAGTTTATTTTTCTTTGCTTGTGTAGTGAATTTGTGTTATCCTAGCTTCTTTTCTCATCCTCTTTGATGTATTTGCTGCATCCTCAGCTGGATATAAAGTCAGTTTTTAAAGATCATTTTCAAGGCATTCTCAGGCCCTGCACTCAGCCCAGCTCTCTCAAAAATTTTTACGGATTTAACAGGATACTTTTAGATACACTTCTGCCTCTTTTCCTTGTTACTGTATAAAAAATGAAGACAGAAAGTGATGGGACTAACTAACACAGGGATGTAACCCCGCAAGTCAGAAATTGCCGCTACTTGCAAAAATAAATGAGAAAAAAGGAGAAATGTTTTTTCCCCTCTGGTTCCTTCCAATGACAGTCATGTTGGTGCTATGAGTAAAGACAGCAGGAAAGACAATTTTACACAGACCATGTGTAATCCATAAATTTGCAGTGTTTCTTTAAGCACCGAACCTTTCAGATTTTATTCTTGTTTAATCTACGTTCAATAAAAATCTTTCACTCCATCAAAATTCTTGGGTTTTACATGGATTCACAGTGGCCAGCTGATAGAAGCCTACTCTTTACTCCGGAGGAATGAAAATACTCTGAATCTGTGCTCTTACCTTGTTGAGGGACTATGGGAACAGAAGGAGAGACTGACAGAGGCAGGATAATTCAGTAGCCATGAATATATGGATACACACTACACATTAGTTTCAAAAGAAGCAAGTATGATTTAATTTCTGTTCTTGAGAAAGAAAACTTCTCTGACAAAATCTACTCATGATACCATAATTGAAAATCTTTCAAAACAGCACCAGGAAACACACCAAGGTTGTGCCCCAAATGGGAGTACTTTCAAGCAATTTCACATCTTAGAAAGAAGCGCAATTTAACTGTCTTGGCTTTGGATCCTTTTCTAAGCTGTGGCTTCCTTTCACTTACTTTGTTCTGTCCCTCCTCCCTCCCATCCTCCAAAGCTATTTTAAAATATAAAAAAAACCGTAATAATCCTGCTCCCAATTAACTTTGAATAAAAACATAACATGGAATATATTACTAGGGAATAAAGAGAAACCATCAGACTACCACAATAAAAATATATTATTTTACCAAAAGGATGGTTCAAACACATGTAAATAACTAAAGTATCTAGCATTTTCATTATTTCAGCTAAGCAGAATAAATGCAATGGGTCAAGCCAATAAGTGAAACTAATCATGCTGTGCAGAGCTGTAGTCTTCCTGAGAAGCCATATTCTGAAGTCTCTTTCTAAAACCGTTGTATCTACAGAATCCATTCAAACTTCCCAAATGAGGGAGTGAATCCAAAGCACAGTCAGTTAATTAGAGCCAATGAAGTGGGAAATGCAAGATAATTAAATTCTTCTCCTACAAGATTTATTTCAGAATGTAAGTTTTTGGAGACAAGAAATTAATCTCACCCCATAAAACTTAACTCACCTTTGTGACACTCTTCTCAGGAAACAAGTAATCATTCTGATTTGTACCTTATCAAGGAACATTACTGATTACAGTAATACTACACAATAATGCCACTGTACGTAAAATTTTGGAATTTTTATCCTTGATATAAGCAGATGTTGTCTACACAAATCGGAAATGTACATTTAATCCATGACACAATTGTAATAGAAAATAAAAAGGAGTTTGATCTGAATAAAAAAAAAAAAAAAAACAACCAAAACTTTAAAAATAAAGAACATCATCCACAAGAGGAAACAAGATTTAGGAGATTCTTTCTCTAACCAGCATAACCAGGGTTTCTGTGTTTAGAAAGTTAAACTGTTGTCTAAGACTAGCAAAAGTTACTTGAATAGATGACCCTTGAAAGACTGTTCAGGTGAAGAACTTGGGGCTGTGATTAACTAGATGTGAGAAATAACCAGGTATTTAAGCTAAGCAAGCCCACATGTTCTCACTCCCTTGCAAGAAAAGAAGACATCCAGAAGCAGAGGTCTGACTGACATCTAATGGAAGATCAGGATGGAGACTACACACCTGCACACTGGCTTTTGCAATAGTTATGAAGAACAAAGTAGGGGCCTAAATTAGAATATCTACCCAGTATTTCATACAGCTGAGCAGACTGTTGAAAGGCAAGTTTGGACATTAGAGTGCCCAATTTCAACATCTGAATTGTCCAACAAGCTGTTAATGTCCTTATGGAGAAGCGCACAGAATACTGAAGAATATCATACATTAAGACTTTTAGCTACAAAACATATACAAGCTTCCTCTAAAATGACAACATTGCCCTTATCTATTTCCTCCTCTGCCATTGTTTTCCTAAGAATCCAGATAAGCATCACATATAATCTTTATTACCGTAACTGATCTTATATCTTTAAAAGACAAGCAGGACAGGATCATTCATATTGCAGCTCCACAAAAAAACCAAAGAGAAACTACCATTTAGGGAATGCCGTCTTTTCTTAGGATTCCCAGGAAATTTTCCTCTTTACTCTGAAGTGAGCTGCAGAAAACATCACTGTTTTCCATAGTTAAAAGGAAAAAAAAACCAGAGAAATAAAAAAAAAAAAAAAAAGATTCACAACTGCACATTTTTTAACCCTCAAGCTGTACTTACTGATGAAAAGCAAAGGTATTGAGAATATGTATCAAGCAAAAAAACATGCTTTTCAACTCCCAAGTTAGCTTTTCGAGTAACCTGGTAATGCAGCTGAACAGTCAAACTTGCATCCATGCTTTAATTGGAGATAAGGGGGACACCCACTGTTTGTATTTAGGGATATCTGGTTCATGAGCAGCAGAGGCAAGTCCAGCCACCACAACTGTTCAGCTGTGCCCCTCCAGTGCACCATTTCAGCAGGAGGGGCTTCGGTAACAATTAAGCATTCACAGGTGAAGGGACCCCTAAATTTGGCCAAGTGGGGTAGCTGGTGTTTCATCCTGGCTACTGTATCTTCTCAGCCACCGCACAAATTACCAACGCAATCCATCTCCTCTACACTGACAGCACGAGGGTGGGGGTGGCCCTTCTCCCATAAACGTCTAGGGTATTTACTCCACTAACTTACCCACTTTTACAGAGGAAGAGCATGCAAATATCCCATCTCATAATAGGAGATTACACTTTTAGACAAAGAATTTTAAAATAAACCACCATGAACTAATGTGGTTGTATTACAACAGCTTCATTGCAGAGACTGATAGAAAAGCGTTAAGCAGATGGAAGCAGCAAGATAAAAAGTGCCTTGCTAGGATCTGAAAAACCAGTGATGAGATCCTCAAATGAATCTTTTTCGTGGTTACAGATGTATTACTTATTGGTAAAGAAAAAACTCAGACTACGAAGGAAAAGGATGAAAGAACAAGTAGAAAAATTTTTTTTCCTAGTCAGGAAACTGATAGTTTATGCAGTGGAAAATTATGATAAAAAAATATTCCCTTTGAAAAGTATCATAGGTAATGCAAGCTAAAGAAGTACATGATCCTTTCTCAAATGAACAAGACATAAAGATTGATAGAAATCACTATACTGTCAAAATGAAGTGTTAAATACCATTTTAAGAATCGTGGTGCTACATAGCGACTTCCATCCACTTACATCAGGCACGCTAAGTTGAGCTACTCCAGCTGTGAACTGGACTTTTATGTTTCATGAAACCTTAAATGCAGTTATTTAACAAATTTGCTACAATTGCAATTATAAGTTTAAACACACACAAGCATACTACAGTTACATCTGTAACCACTGTGTACTGTTGAAGTTATGTTCCATGTACCAATTAGTCTTAGTAAATAACAGGGAAAGTCTGCTCTCAGTGCAACTACTGGAGACAATGGTGTTATTTCAAATATAATCAAGTCAGCATTACTAAAACTTAAAAAAAAAAAAGAAAATAATAACATGCTCTCAGTACTTAAACCTATTTTTGACTACTCTTGACTACAGAGCAAGAATATGGAAATTTTCAAGCACAGTACTTAAAAATCTATCTAATCTTTATTTAACAATTACAGCTTTTCAAAATATGAATCCTTCAAGTACATAGCAATGCACCAGTGAAAGACGACATTCTCCAAAATGTGAGAGAGGCTTTTATTTCAACTTTTGGGGGTTGTTCTAACCCATTTTGAGTTAGAACAACAGATTGTTCCAGTGCAGGGACAGAAGCCGCAGCCAAAGGGCCATCTGCTGAGCTTCTCTCCAGTGAATCCCACAGCACAAGGTGATGTGATGGACCAACGCAGGCAACTGGGATACACACCATTAAGTAAGTGACAGGATGAAGGATGGAAAACTTTTGAGGATAAGTGTAGACAAACACGATCACCGCATCACTGCATTTTTGTTTAATAAAAAAAATCAGAAAGATAAAGATATTTGCTATGAATCCAGAAGACTGCTACTCTATGCACTGCTAACAGGGCTTGCCTCAAGGTCATCTTTGATTTTAAAAAAGAAAACTGCAGTAATAGAGTAGTTTCTGCATCTTCGAAGAAATCCTTTACTCATTTAATAAAATTTTCTCCACCTCCACAGCAGAAGATCGTTTAGACCAGTTAGCACCCAATGGGGTTTCATCATGTCAAATCATTTCAACATAAATTTGTTAACTGGCTGTTTCTAACGAAGGTATTGTAATATTCTTGAGAGTCTGATGCTCCACTCTCCATTCCTTCAAGTTAACTTTTAATACTTTTGATTTAGGATTAAGAAAAGTCGATGCATACAAGGCCTGTAAGGACGTATAATTCAGTGTATCATTTCATAACCCAGCTGTCAACAGAGACAACATTTTTATAATACATGTATTGTATGCGTGCCAGTATGAGATGAATAGTCCTGTAACTATAATCAATACCGTTCATTCAAACAACTGGCAGAAGCATTTCAGGCAACTGGCAATTTCATCAGTTTCACTGGGCTGCCCAAAAATAAACAGCTTGAGAGGAATGAATGATCTCTGTGGTTATCTATAAATAATACCAATCTCAGTCATTTGTTCTAGGGGGTTCATCACTGGGGGCTGCATATCAAAGTCTCCTATCAGTGCAAAAGGCATGGCAGGCTTTCAAGAAACTAAAGAAATGCTGAAGAATTATACTATTGTTTTCATTCATCCAGTTACTGTATTTACATACTGGATCCACCAAAAGCACCAGGATTCCTCCAGCCTTACAGCAGCTCTAGCTCTGCAGGAAACTCACAAGATCTCAGCGATTTCTAACCATCTCGAAAGTCAAACTGGATTCAGGGAAAGCTCCAGTGACCTGAGCAGCCCCACCTTGGGGAAAACTCATGTCACTTCTAAGGAAACGTGAGCAAGTTTGGGATTTTTAACTACCTCAGTGTGAAACTTGCCCACTCTCAAGAGTTTTTGAGAGCAAAACAAAACCTAACAGCTCAATGTGAATGAGACTAACGCTGAGGCTGATGGGTGCGAGGTGAACCCAGGCAGACGGGGAACAGAAGGCGCCATTCACAGGCCTGTTCGCTGTCTCTGGAAAGTGAAATAGCTCTTTTTTTAAAATTATGGTCTATCTGCTCCTATCTATCAAAGCAAGACAAGAACAGAGAAAAAGGAATAAAGACAGCTGACTAAAGGGAAAAAACACATCTCTGCAAGAGTACAGATCCCAAAGAAAACTTCCAAAGGCCCAAAGTGAAAAAAGATCTGATTGCTGTGGTTGAAGTGACTGTGGCTCTCTGGCAGCCTTGCTGGGATGTGGGCTAGCGTAGCAACACCACTGCTGCCCAGCCTGCAGACCAGTCAGTGGCCCTGAGGCTCTGAACATATCCCCTGCTCCTGCAGGAAAATCTCCTAACCGTTGGGAACTATTTTTAAATTTTTACCCTATTTCACCAGCTAGGAATCACAAGATGCCTGGTACGTGCTCTAGGGAAAACAGCGGAATGATCAGTTCTCTCAAGGACCTAGAGGTTGGAACTCATCTGCTTCCAGGCAGGATTTGTGCTGCCATGAGACATCGCTGCAGAGAGCTCAATACACCATCCGACTGCAGCAATTTCTTTCTTGCAGACACCATGAATGAGAGCCAAAGCTGTCACCTCAGCTCCTTCACACAGAGTGTAATGCTCCAAAGACACTCCATCAGATGACCTCCACAGAAATGCCCAAATCCTCTGAATAGACTACTGAGGGGAAAGAAACAGTGGATGTGCACTCATTCAGGTAACCAAACGGCTGCTGGGCCAAGTTCAAAAAGTCCCATTGTACCATCTATAGCCACAATCAATCACTTTTCAGCCTTAAAGCCCGGTGCTCAGAAAATTTATATCCTGGCAATGAAAATAATCTTCGAGTTGTAATATTATCCAATTTACAAGCTTGCTGCTAGTGACAATACGAAGGACAACCAGCCCACTCAGCTCCACCAAGAAAGGGTTTCAGTAGGATGCGTCCAGCATAAAGGCCAACAACAACAAAAAATGAATGGCACCAACTTCTTCAGAAAGTTGCTTTACGGTGGACAAACAGGGGAAGCTCACAACCCATTTGGTGCCTCAACACCTCCGAGAAATGAGATGGGCTGTACTGTGGAAGTTGCTTTTGCAACTGTTTTAAAACGAAAGCCTTGGTTATATTGTTGAAGTAAAATTGTCTGCAGGACATTCAAAGAGAAAAGCCAGCTTTTAAGAATGGGTGAATTTATCAAGCTGCTGGTCGTTATTGCTTTGATCATCAATATTTTAAAGTTACTACTTTTTATTCTATATTGGCAATGAATCTCTGCACACTTGAACTATACTCATCACAGCAAAACACGGTACTCTTCTCAGAGGTTTAAAGTTGGGCTCAGTCACAAAAAAACCCACTCCAAACAAATTGGGTAGGAGGATGGCTACACTGGTAAAGTCTCTCAATTTCCAGTAAATGATTAGGGAGCAGTGTACACCACTATTAAGCTAAAGTCCATAATAAGAGCTTAAATGAACAGTTCTAAGTGGATGCAGGCCTTTGCAACAGAGCCGCACCCCTGCAGTTGGCACTAATTGACCCTTTTGCTGGCAGGCTCCGTGGAGAAGGCACTCGGCAGCATCTGAACTGCAGGCCCTTCTCTGTCATGTAGAACAAAGTCACAGTCCTGATTCTCCACGAGGTTTGATCTTAATGCTTCACACTTCTCCAGCATCTTTCATCCAGGAATAAGGCAGGTTACCAGGGGAGAATCTTAAACTGCCATTGCCCTTCCCACACCCATTTTGCATAAAGTCTCCTGTCTTTGGAGCTTCCCCATACTTTTTGCAGGTGTACTCTACATACACTGAATTACACAGATGAACTACTGAGAAACTGAAATGATAGAATCATATTTCACACACAGCTTCACCCAGGCTTCTTGACAACACAATTAATAATCGATTTTAATTAAGTTATTTCCAAGATTTTAATCCCCTTACAGAAAACCTTGCAATAGATTCAGTTCAAGCCAGCGTGCACAAAAAATACACAGGGCTGATACAAGCATTTTTAGAGCCCACATGGTAGAAAGGAGGAATTGTATTAATTCTGCTTGGAATTTTGTCCAGAAAGATGCCATTTTTAAATTCATGTGAAGATCCTGATTAAGGCAGACTATTCCAGAGCAGCAGATTCTGGTGTCAATTAACAAAATAATGCTTACTAACACAGGGAATCTCCAGCCATTACCAAGGAAACATAAAATCTCTTCAGAAAAGCCCACAAGGAAAATATACTTTAATATCAAATTGTATCCTCCAGCGTATGCAGAGATTACCTCAACTCAAATCTCAAATGCATCTCATGTGAACCAGGGGCTAGCACTGCAGAACAACACAATAAGAATTTAAGACAGGAAGTGCAGATAATTTATCGGTATAAAGCTTCCAGGAGAGTAACTGATTTATGTTGATAATGATCCAAGCTGGAACCTGACCAGGATGCAGGAGTTAGCAGCATCACTCCCCACAATAGGTTCACTATTCATGAAAAATAACAGGGTGTTTTTACAGATGAAAATAGGTTAAAATATTAGCTTTATGTTTCAGCCAAAAGACCCTGTTTTGCCAGAGATCTGTTCTTGAATTACCTTTAAAGCGACTCAGAAAAAGGCACTATGTTTTTCAATCAGGACTATCGCTGTTCGTGCAAGAGACACGATGAGTTAAATTTCACAGAAGAGGCTGTGGTTTATAATGTCACACGCCCTCTATTCATTCAAGAATTGCAAAATCCATAAACTGATGCAGAGAGAGAAAGTAGTGAAAGGTTCACAGCTAAAAAAATACATATATGGAGGGAAAGAAAAAAAGAAAAATGAAAATCTGAAAGTAGAGATGGTATAAGAGACTCCTGCTAAAAGCAAGGTCAGCACTTGCCACTGGAGACTATTTGATTTACACTATTTTGTTTCAATTGAAAAACAAAATCTCTCCTTGGCAGGTTCTGCTCTACACAGTCTATTACAGATACTTCTGAGATACCCAGCATCATTTATAAAGGGACACTTATTACTGCTGAACGTGAATGTTTTGTTAAATTTCCCAAAGTTCCAAGAGGAAATATGCACAACATTACACAAGGGGGTATTCAGTTAGTTGTTGAAGTCAAAAGCCTGGACAACCTGGGCAGCCCCAGAGGAGAGGTGCGCTACTGATTAAGATGCTCCGAGGCTCCCTTGAAGAATCCATTGTCTGTCCTAGACCCACATCCCTCACTTACCCAGAGGCTTAAAGCCAGGAATACCCCATGAGGGACCACTCCATTTTTACCCATTACTGGCTTCCCTCCTTCAAAGTCCCACAGAGCTACTCCAAACTTACCCTGGTGTACACATCATATCAGAGAAAGACCTGATTATGCATTTTGACTGCCTGTATTTATCTAATGGCTTTTTTTTTTATAGCCTTGTTTTTTTCCTTTCTGTTAGGGTAGAGCAATGAAACAGTAAAATGTTTAGGATCCAGAGATGCACGACTACCTATCACTGCTTGCAATTTCTTTTCGTGCTATATAGCACAAACAACTGGCAGTAAAGCACATCTGATGCATATGAATCTATGTCTTTGAAACAGGACATTGTGGTTGTAGAAACCACCACTACATCTACTGTGCTCTGCATGCAAGTACTGACTCGTGCTTCAAACAAGGCAACTTCTACACCTGAAGCATCAAACTGGAGTAGTGGAAAACTTCAGGAGGGTTAACTGGTCTCCTTTTAATCAACTTTGGGCTTATCTCACTGCCTCTCCAGGTAAAAGTGTGGAGGTGTGGAAAGACATGCTACACATTAACTGACAAAAACTGTCTATCCATAGCATACATCACAAGCAGCTTGAATTGTATACCCTGAAAAATGCAGACAGCTCCTTCCAAAATGCAAATTTTTTTTTCACATCCATCACCTATCTGTCATTACAAAAAATGGGACAGAACAGGTGTTTTCACATTGAAAAAGGAAGTTTCATGTCTGCAGAAACATCTTGCTAACACAGTCTTCACCAAATTGTTTCAGTCAAGACAAAAAAAAAACCCTACCAACATGTACAAAACCCAGACATCACCATTTCCAAGACAAAACATTTCATTTCAATTGAAACCAAGTCAATTTTTTTGAAGCCTGAAACTATTAAAAAAGCTTTCATTTTTAATTCTCTAATTTTCTGGTTGATCCCAATCTAATCTTTAAAACCTTTTTGGAACTACATCTGAAATGAAAGATTAGCAAGTCACACGGCTCCCATCATTTCCAATCATATGTGGTTTTGAAGACATGCAGCAGGGATACACACTCTGCTTCTGGGATGCTGAACATCAGTGAGATAATTGTTCTACAGAGGAACTTAGTCTGAGCTAGCCAAGGCATTCAATCTAAATATATGAAAACTACCATTAGTCATTGAGAATCACTCTGCTGACACGGCTGAAATAGGAAAGAAACAGGACTAGGTGGCACAGGACAACATACACACATTTTTTTTCCTCTTTGATATTATTTTGTATTCATCAAGAAGTCCTAAGTAAATAGGCACAAAAAGCAGTATTTTAAAAAGGAAATTCAGAGTAGCATAGCAGATATGCTGACTGCGTTTACTCAGCATTTCCTTAGGTCCAACACTTTTTGACATACTCCACAATGGCAGTGAAGCCACTCTGGACCAATGCACAAACGCTTTGGAGAAAGATGGTTGAGTACATTAAACTTGCTAGACAATTTAGAATTCCCTTAACAGCTTCGATTCAATGCAGGGTTAGACCATGGGTCAGTCCTTTGCAAATCAATGGTCACTAATTAGCTCTCATCTATCTGCTGGGAAAAAAGAATGCACATGAACTTGAGTTTTCTGACCATCAGACTTTGTTAGAATCCAAACATGGTGACACAAGAGGTAAAGCCTAAGACAACAAAAACCCTGCAAAAACCAAAGTCTTGCCATGTTCTGCTGTAGAGAGGCTACGGAAAGTTCATCACCTGAAAAAACCTGTCAATTACTATTTCTCCCCAAGCCATCACTCCCCCTGCACCTCTCCCTCAGAAGAAAAACACAAACAACACTACCAACCACCACCAAAAAAAAATTTAAAGGAATTTACAATACACAACAGGGTACAAAGACCAGTTAAGGTGTGTGTTGTGATGCAGCAACCCTGTGATTTGTATGATGTGATCCATGTTTGCTAAGAGGGCTGCAGCATCTATCTCAGACTAGGAGCTCTGAAATGGAAATCAGACAAAGAAATCATGGAAGACACCAATCCCTGAAATGCAGTGATGCACATCTCCTGGGAAAACTGGCAGGTGTGAGATACTGATTACAGTACATTCTATAGATCTCACTGGGAGAAATCAAAAAGCAACTCTACTTGTAGTAAAGATGATCCATTCACCCACAGCTGAAATAAGCAGTCTGAGTGTGGGTCAGGTAGGCAAGAACTGGGCACATGCCATGCTGCAGAGGTATGGACCATGCTTATAATAAAGATCCAGGCTATGTACAAGACAAAGAATTTTCCGAACTTGCTTTCTTTCCAACAGCTTTGCTTATTTTGGGTACAGAGCTGAAAATTTCTCCTTTGTCAAGTGATAGATTGGCTTGCTGTACAGCTGCCCCACATGTTCTCCTCAGTTCATCAGTGGCAGTGTACACAGTCTTCTGGCAAGGACAGCAAATTAGTAACACCTAATGACTATTTTTCAGAGGCATGAAGAATAAGCTGGGTTTTGGTGAGCCTTTTTTTGGCTTTTTTTTTGGAGGGGGGGTGTTGCGGGTTGTTTTTTTTATGGCGGGGCGGGTAGGGGAAGGAAGTGGAACAAATGATCAATAAACTGAAAAAGATACCGTTAGTCAAAGCTCTCTGACTTTTTCATTCCCCAAACCCCTGCCTTACCTGTCAGGTAAATTGTATTACTCTCATGTAAGAGACAGCAAAACTGTGCTATCAAAAGTACAATTTGCCCTACTCCAAATCATGCCATCAGAAGACTTCACCAGCTTCCCAGGTTCAGTCCACATGAGCTGGGCCCAAATATTTGATGTTTGCATATGACAGAACTACTGATGGTGAATTCAGCAAGCACCATAGCACACATCATTCCAGGAGAAAGAGGTGAGAAAATGACGAATTATACATGGACTATATACCATTGGAGAGCACATAAAACTTTCCCAGGCACCTGTATATCATTTTACAGACAGTTCTTGTATTAAATAGGACTTGAGACAGTGAAGACACTATGCTGTGCATTTTTAAAAATTCTTCATTAGAATTTCAAACAACAAAATGTTTTCAAATACTTGAATAAACTCCAGCAAACACAAGCCCAACACAAGGGCAGGACCAAGCATCCAAAGACAATCATGTACCTTAAAATTGGTCTGAAATTGAATATGTTGTAAATTGTGTTTCAAAAAAAAGCCACGACAGAGAAACAAACAAACAAAAAATTCAGCATACCTGAAATGTCTATATAGTCTAGCAAAATAATTACATACAAATGACCATTCCAGCAGAAGAGTGCTCACCCTGCCTATTATCCAATTCTAGGAGAGCAATTCACCCCTTTCACAGGTGTCTGGGCAAGTTACCTGCAGCACAGGGTCCCTCCAGGTTGATCTTCACACATAAGGGCTTCTGTGCCTCTTCTGCAGCGCATGTGCAAGGGCTGCAGGTCACCACTCAATATTTGAGGAACAGTTAAGATGATAAAACAGAACCAGTGTCTCAGACACCACGAGGAGGATGTGCAGAAACGACTGCTCGGTGGATTCACTGACATAACTCCTTCCTACATAACTACTTCCTCTTTACACAGAAACATCACCTGTTCCTCTCTTCTTTTGTGTGTATATATGATAGTTTTACCTTTAATAATTACATCCCAGTGAGATCAACTAAAATGGCACGCGCTGTCTTTGAATGTTTCAGATGCAGATAGATGCTGATAAAGGAACTCTGTGTTTCTGGTGCTATAGAAATATCTCCAAACTCCTCGGTACAGTTGGGGCAGAGTACATACTGTGAAGCTGTGGGAATAGTTATTACAGTCCACGCTGCAATAACTACAAACAGCCGAACATGACTGTCAATTTTGGAGTCTTCAGGTGACTGCACATGAAAAACTCCAAGATGATTTCAAGTTTGAGTTTTCTAGGGCATCTGATATTCTGAAGATCAACAATAATATAAAGCAGGTGGTATAACGTAGGGAAACACGCCTTTGCCTCTGATGGGAAACACACACACATTTAGAAGAAAAAGAACCCCCATGGATGAAGTCTGGAAATTGCTTCACTGCAGTGATGATGATCACACAGTTTCACAGAAACTGGTTTCATCTAGATCAGTCATTTTTATAGCTCTATTTTTAGATCGCCACATTGTTCTAGTGGAGGTGCAAGCTCCTGTATAACAAACCTCATGACAACAGGTATGGAGTTTTTAGGCTGCCATATCAGCTCCCTTAGCAAGGGGGACATGGCCTTCAAGTGATCTGGTAAGCACAGAAAGTACTCATCTTAGGGTGTACCTTAAATGCCAAATACAAATTCAACATAAGTATCTTTCTCACAATAAATGAGCACAAGTTTCCCATTACATGGTTTGGCTTAGTTTGAAATCCAACTATGAAACCAAACTGTTGCTGCTTTAAAAATAACATATTTATTCTCAAACATTTTAAGGATGCCTAACTAAATAAAAACTAGCATTCCAAAATTGGTAATGACTAAATATGTACTTTAAATGGAAAAATGTTAAATCACTGGATTGTGACAATAAAGAATCATTAAAGATACGTCAGCTCCCTCATTTCACACCTTCTTGCATAACAGTCCTACACTTGCAGCAGGACGGCCTCCCACCTCCCAGACACTGAACACAGTGAACCCGGAGGAAAGAAACCCACTGTTTTCTGTGGCTCTTGGACAAGATCCCGAATCAGCCTTCAACAAAACTGTGGTTTTTTTGTTGTTAAAGGCTACTGTCACAAGCTTGTTTCCCATCATGGCATCTCCATTTCCTCTCAGAGATAAACTACAGCTGTTACACATTTTACTGGAATGTGTAGTTAATCAGCAGCTCTCCAACCCATGCCAATAGTCTCATGGGTCCTCCAGACCCAGTGCTACACAGGAAAAGTGGGCAATTTCATCTCTGCATCTGCACAAAATCTTTCCAAAACCGAACAAGTAAATGGTGTTCTTCATCATGCTTGACTCTTCATTCATTTCGTGAATTCAGTTTCTCTAAAAAGCATTCATTCACATGCAATTTTTTTCCATCTCTACTGTGTGAGTTAAATGGAAGCTTAACATCTAAACAGTATGTAAATGCTATGTATGCAGCAGAGGAAGAGAATCATCTGATTTTAAAACTGAGTTAAGAAATAATAAAACATACTTGAAAGAGTTCCTTCTACTAACACTGAGATCACATTCAACTTAACAACAAATGATCTGCTCTGTCATGAAGTGGAAAGCAAACTATAGCTGGAACACACCCCTTACCTCTTGACCTATCCCAATATTGCAAAAGCTTTGACCCCTAAACTAAAGCCAGCAGATTTTGTCACACAGCAGTAACATACAATACTTGAACATGTTCTGTGGCACAAAAGGCATTTTCAGGGATCTGTAATGAACAGAATTGTTCATTTCCAAATGTTTTACCACAGAATGCTGGAGGAACCACAGTACATCCCTCATAGAGAGGGTGAGGCATCTACCCCGTGGCCTCTACTCACACAAAACCACCGGTGCATGGCCCAAACTTGGCAAGACTTTCAGTGAGACATGCTTGTGCTTTTGGCAGAAGGGAGCTGACCACTTTCAGCATCAGTGTCCTTTGCCAGCTGGCCAATGAGTACACAGATGCAAGGGAAGCAAATTATCTCCTCACTGGCAAAAAAAAAATGCTGAGCAGCACCTAAAGAAAAAGCATGTGTGTGTGCACGTGTACAAGCATGTATGCACGTGAGCATATATATGTTTGTACATACATATGTATCTATATATGCACATGTGCTTTGGAGAAGGGCGTAGTAGAGTTAAACTGGAAAAGTTGTCTGGTACTACCCCTGTGGTATCATTTTCTGCAACGTTCTCACAACAACAAACTGGCACTTTTCCCATTAAAATCTTCCAAGCTCAATTTTAAAGATTAAACACAAGGACTGCAGGGATGCTAAAGAAAATTTGCTACGAAAGTCTGAAATCAGATCCCCTCAAGAAAGCACCCATACAATCACTTACAAGACCTCAGCAACTTAAGGTAAGGATGTCGTTGTATCTTTCCTCTTTTTTTGGTCTCGTAAAGAATGAGTGCCTGTGGAAGAAGCACTATACATCAAGATTTGGTAAAAATATAAAAAGCCCTCTGGGTTCAGAAGGTACATGAGAAATGACTAAAAAAAAAATTAACAGGACAAGAATTTGCAGCTGATAGGTTAGGTTTAGCCGAGAGATGGAATCTGCCTGCAGATTAATTAGATACTGCAATCACAGCCCCTTTTCACCCATACACATCCCACCACTATCATTACACGATCAACAGATTTTAATGAAAACTAATGCTTTCTTTTGAGAAATTCCATGTGGGCTACGTATAAGGTTGAGTTTACTTTTCCAAATATTTCTTGAAAATTGTACATAATGCAAGTGCACATTTGTTGGCTCTAAAGGTGTACAACAGCAATTTTTTGCAATGACAGTGCAGAGAGGGAATATGAGATCTGTGTGCTAATGAGCTGACACTGCAGAGGCTAGAGCAGTGTTAGTATAGTGCACTACAAGTACAGAGCAAAAAGACACTTGCGTGTTATTTCTAGGGAATATGATCTACAGAACTGTACGCATAATTCAACATTAATACTAACACCCTTCATCAGAGGTTATAAGAAAAGCATGAAAGAAGCCTCAGTGATTAATTTATACCTTTGAGTTGTTATACTCAAATCATTCTGAAAAAGCCAGCTCACTCCCCATATGAGCATTTTTGAAGAAAATATAACATCCATGTTTTACTTGATTTTATTCATTCACAGGTCAAGTTAACTTTCTTCCTTTCTCTTTTTATTCCTGACAGCAAAAAGCTGCATATTTAAAAAGATGTAATAAATCCCCCTAGAGCCAACTGATAAACTTCAATTCACCTTTAAATACACTGGAATTTTCATCTGTGTTTGCTTTCACTCTCTGTTAAGATATCATACAGCTAAATAAATAGGTGGGCAGATAAATACAGAGTGGATGAATACAGTATGCATGTGTGTAAATTAAATATACAGAGAGGGGCTCAGTGCTAGCAGTGAAGCAGGGAATACACATCCATAAATCAGATTATGCATCATTCAACTGAAAAAGGAATGATAGGGAGGGGCTGAGGGCAGGAATTTTCTTTTGCTTCCAAACAAGTTTGTTCCCAAGTTGGGATATTTCCAAATCAGCCCTACCAGAGGTGGGCTTTTAATCTTTGGCTCATGAGGACACTTCAGAAGAGATTTTTTTCTCCTGCCTCTGGAATGCACCAGATTGCACCAAGTGGGATGTGCAGCTGTACAGTAAGAACATAAGTCTTTCCTGAGCAGAGCCCTCAGTTCTTGCACACACAAACACTTACTACAGTCACTATCACATAAATCAAAGCAAAGGAGAATGAAAAGCATTATTTTATATATACTAACTAGTACAGGCACCAGGCTCAAGCTACACATGCTACTTCCTCCAATTTCCCTTCAGTCCCTTTACCTATCCCATCATCAAGTCAGTCTCTCTCTCCACCGAAGACAGTCAGAATCACTGCAGGTTTCTCTCCGATGGATCACTGCCAATTGCAAATATTGATCAAACGGCTCTGTGACAGCATTGGAGACAACTTGTGCTTATATACAAGAGAAGTAAAAATGTTGTAGGAAGAATTCCTTCATGGATATGGCAGCACCCTGAAATTATCTGCCACTCCACTGCGAAGTGAGGGATGTGGTTAAGGGTACTTAGGCCAGAATGTTTTACAGGTTAGCCAGGTAGTCTAAGGAGCTATTAGTTCACCCTAAGGTATATGTATAAGCATTCTGACTTTCAAAGAAGATAATTGTTTCCACATCCAAACCTAGAAAATGTTCTCCCACCTTTTTTTTTTTTTTTTCTTTTTTATTTTGAGCTACTGAGACCTGAGTGACTGGTGACTTGGACTCACCGTGTTCTTTTCCTACCAAGAGTATTACCAGATGGTTGACATAGATATGGACAAGGTCACCCTTTCATTTTCTTTCTCCTGTTTCTTTTTTCACATCTTCTATTTTTAAACAGGTTACTATAGATTGGTATTCTCCAGTCTATGGTTTCTCCAGAGATTTAAGTTTTCTCAGTTTTACTACACTGGTAATACGTGTGTTGGAACTTGCAGCCCTATACTACAGAAAATCATCTCATCTTACTAAAATCGTCACAGCTTTCACTAACCAGTGACAAAAATCATTAGATGTCAGAAGATGAGAAGCACATTGACTAAATAATACATTGACTGCCTCTGAATGAGTGTGTGCCTCACTTGTCTTGGTGGGATCTGTAAAGAAGTACTGGTAGAACTTTTAAAAAAACAATTAATAATTAATCACCCAAGCAGTTTAATGTATTTAGTTTAAATCCATATAATTGATATTTAGGAAACTATGTTTGAGATACAGCCTCTTGAAGGGATTACACTGATTAGGGATTAATAGTCTGATGTTTGTTGTAAGAGCTGTTGAGTCTGGATAGGATTAGTAAAATAAGATGCAAAGTACAGACACGCTTTTATTTACCTTTTTTTTTCTACTTTACCAATATTTTTATTGAATATTATATAAATAACTCCTTTGCAAAAGTTTTAAAGGTCCTCATTCAAAGCCCTTTAAAAATTGTAATGCTGCACTAGCAAGAAGCAGTCACATGGGGGATATGTTAGAATATCAATCTAAATTTTGTCCAAATATTTCCTTATTGTGTATTTTCTAACCACCAACTTTCTCGGAAAACACCTGAAATCCTAGAATAAAATATCTACTTGTCCAGCCTTCTGATTATACAGCATGAGACAGGAATATAACTAGCCTATCCCCAACAAACAAAAAATTAAAGAAATAAAATATTCAAAACATGAAATAATTTTAAAGCAAGAGATAACTGGTTTTCTGTACTCCAATACTTCATTATTTTAGCACAATGCTTCCTCTCTGAACATTTCATACTGTGAGTATTTGAACAGGAATCCTATTCATAGCACAAAGTTAGTACATTGCATTCAATCATGCTTTAGATGATGTACAGACATATCCCTGTATACTATACAGTGCACACAACTACCCCACAAGACAACTCCATTCATTTTCAAACCTTTACAATAAAAAACGTATAAAAATTTGGACACATCAGTAAATATTCAGGAACTACTAGTGGCTAAGGAATCCTTTTTTAAAATGCAGAACACGCACCAGTCTTTCAGAAAAAGATTTCGCATTTTAACACCCATTAACACTACTAAAAGTTCTATTTTGCTTCTTCTGTTATTAAAGGCTCAAATTATACATATGCACTGCTTGTGCAGAGCTATTTCTCATAACACTAAGCATTCTGATTCCATTTTCTCTCCCCTCAGCTCTAATGGTATCTGTCAGTTTACAGTCTCCTCAGCTTTTAACAGGACTTTCACTGCAAGAAAACAACCCAGGATTTCAGGGCAGAGGAGAGAACTAAGCCCCTCTAGCTTTGTCCCCTCAAGGTTACTTGTAAACAGCCCTTTCTGTTTTATTCCTACATGGGTATTATTCGCAAATTACACTGTTTCACATGGCTAGGTTGTAGCCTCAACAGTAAACGGATGGTACTTCAGCGTCAATTCACCGACCACAGCTACACAGCACTGCTATATAAGTAACATGGTTGTTTTTCTGGAAAACAAAACTAAAGGGGTGAAAAGAAGCGGTGACAGAACTTTCCCTAAGGTATTATTCAACCACACAATGCTGCAAATGTACTAAACCTCATGTCAGTACACACATTTGTTGCAATATATTGCATGAACAAGAACTTCACACTACCAGGAAGAAATTGAATTTAAGGGTAGATAGCAAATAAATACTTTTTTAACAAGCATGTATTTACTTACAAGCATTTGTCACTGAAAAACTGTTGGAAGAGTCCAAGTGATCTACATGATAGTTCAAATGGAAGGGCTTTTCTGTGGTATTTTGGTTTGTGTTGTATAACTGCACAGCAAATCGAAATGCACTGTGCTCCTGAACAGTGTTCCGCATGAAAAGTCCACCTAGGATGGAGAAAAAAAGAAAAAAAAAAAGAGAAAAGGTATTTCAGAATGATTTTTGAGGAGAAACAGTGGCGGTAGAGTTACATTTGCATGCTGCACATCTCAGGAAAGAATGAACAGGAGCAGGCTGAACCTGAGCGCATAATGCTGACAGAGTGCGTACATGAAATACATACTCCCGAGTCCAAAGTTAGGCTTTTAAAGCCACACATCATACCCAGGTGCCTCCTGAGCGATCGGGAGTCGCTGGGAGCTGCAGGTGCACCTTGAAAACCAGGCCACTTACACACGGATGCCCACACACACAGATTTAAAAGCCGAACTCGGGGCACCGTGGCTTCTAAATTATCTCCAGACTACCCAAATAACGTCTCTGTAGAGTTATTCGCTAAGGACACGGGTGGCGTTCGGCGGGGAAAACGTGCGGTTTTACAGGGTCTGGCGGAGAACACGCACAGCTGAGCGCTGCTCCACGGGGAAGGCAGGGGAAAAAAACGCAAGTTTCACTCGCACGCCCGCAGCCTTACGGCTCGTTCGGCCCCAGGTTTAGGGCACGTCGTTACAGATCCACGCCGTTACTCTCTCACGTTCTTTGCTACACGGGATGCGCTGCTCCACGGCGCGATTCCGCAGGAGCGCGGAGGGAACCCCGCTGTCGCTCCGGCGGCGAAGGGGCAGCGCAGCAGCCCGGCACCGCTCCCGGCCGCCCGCCAGCTCGGGCACCGTATCTGCCGCTCCCTTACCGCACCGGCAAGGAACCAGAGCCGAGCTGGCTCCGGAGCCCCC
>VXBJ01007648.1:266766-344189 GCA_013400055.1 Nycticryphes semicollaris | reverse complement strand
CCGAGCCCAGCCGGCAGAGCGGGGGGTGTGAGGGGGATGCGGCCGGGGTCCTGCCTGTGCCCGGCAGCGGGGAAGGCGGGTGGTGCAGGCGCCTCAGGGCCGGGGCCGGAGGGCGGCAGAGGCGCTTCAGCGCCGGGGAGGGGGGAGGCCCCGTGAGGGCTGGGGCCTGCCCCTCGGCGGCGGAGGACGGCGCTCGAGGTGCGGGAGTGACCGGGGGCGAGGGCCCGCGGCCCTGCCTGAGGGTAGAGGGGAGGCGGGAGCGCGGGGGCTGCCTGAGGGAGCTCTGGAAGAGGCCGCGGGGCAGCCAGCGAGCAGCACTTTCCCCGAGGGGCTGCCTCTGTCCTGCGCCCGAGCCCTCCCCATCCCTCCGCCCTACCGCACTCATCCACCCACAAGTGCCACGAAATAAGGAGAGGCAAGGACGGGTTTATCCCACACAAGGGAGTATTAGGTGCTTCCCTACCTCCTCTAAAGGAAGGAAATCCAACAGTCTGCCAGTTTCATGCCAGGAAACATCTCTGTCAAATGCTGTCTTGCCCCAGCACAAAGCTTGGCCTACCTGCCTCTCCTGCCTGGCCGGAGAGGTGGCAGGTGGGTATTGGGTGTCCCCTAGGCCTCTCTGCCACCCACCTCTCAACTGAGCACCAGTCTCTGTACGCTCCTGGCCTGCACATCCATAGGCAGATATTCAGCTTCAGCTGGAAGCCTGGTCCTCTGAGGGGCTGATCTTGCACCCGTTTCCTTGACACCTCACTATGTGGACTCTGCAGCTCTTTTCTCTTTTTGCAGTTTTGACACTCACAAAACTGTACAAAATGGAGATGAAAAGAGATACTAGGTCACCTAGTCCATTTCATAGGCCCCCGGGAAGATCGTTCTTCACTTAATGTTTCCTTTTCCTCTGATTTCAGTAGGTCACTTTCCCTTGGTCCTCTGCCTTTCTTCACTTTACTTCTTTTTTTTTTTTTTTTTTTCCCCTTAATCTCAGACTCTGGTGTTCTTTGGACCTATATTCAGTTGAGTTAGGGATAATATCAAAAGCAGTTGGCTTTGCATTTGCAAAATAATCAACCAGTGCCATTGGCTGTAGCTTCATAGAAGTAGTTGAGATGTAAGACGGTGGCAGGTTACTGCATGTATGCTAATGAATAACATCAGGGATTCAAACCACAACTCTTGTAGGAAGCCAAGGGCACAGGTGAAGAACAGGGCATCACATTCATGACACAGGAACATAACATATGCCTTTAGCAGCATATATGCTGCCCCTACTTATTTGTAGGTGCGTGCATTAGTTCCTATATATTGGATGTTCCTTTATGAGAGTCATGCCCAGAAGATGAGTTGAGGCAGGGGTAGGGATCAGGCTGCAGGGTGGCTGGTAATGTTCCCTGTTTAGATTGAGATGGCAGTTGTCATTTTGGCTCTCTATTTAAAGAAATGGTTACCTGTAGGTAGGTTATAAAGTTAATCTTTATAGCACTCTTCAAGCTCAAAGCACACTACAAATATTACCTATGAATTCCTGGAAACATCTTCATGAAGCATTCATGAATTGTTCTCTTATCAATGCAAATACTAAAGAAATCAAGGAAAGTAACTGACCTGGCTCACCTAGGCAGGAATTTTCAGAACCAGAATTAAGATCATGAGCAACGGCCCAGCTTCACTGTAGAGCACTCTTCTCTCAAATGGCCTCTGGTAAGCACAGCAGATCTGAAAGCTACAGACAGGTTCGTGAAGTTTAGACATTCAAGATAGTTGTGAAAAGCATGTTCCTATAGGCAAATAATTTTTGGTTGCAACCTACTTATCTTTCCCCATTCGACTTAGCTACAGACCATTTCTAACACGTTCTCCACAAGGTCTTCCTGTCCTCTTTTTTGTGTCCCTTCTTAGTGGCCTTACTTTCTCCCTGTTCACTTGCTCTCACAAAGTTCTCTCCATCCCTGCAGTTCTGTATTTCAGGCTGACTGCCACCTGCACACTGACAGCTGATGATGTGCTGAAAAAATTGAAAGAAATTATGTTTAATATTATAGATGTTAGACAAAAGAGGAGATAAAATAGCCTTGAATGAAGGTGGCATGTGTTAGAATCTCATTTTCATACACAGCCGGTAGGGTGGGTGTCTCATCTCAAATAAAATGGTGCTTCACAGCCTCATCTCGAAATGGCAATGTTATTATTATTATTATCATTTTCAATACACACTTTGTTTTTTGCTTAGGCAATTAGTCTCATTGTACTATTTGCAGATACAAATGGTACAGCAGCCATCCCATAAAGATTTTGGAGAAACCCAAAGAGACCCCATCCCAGTTTACCTTTCTTACAGCGAGCCCAGTGTGTCCTAGGGTAAAATGGTAGGAGATTAGCTTTATGTGGATGTTAATACCATGCAATTAGTTTATATACTTTGCTAGGGATGCTCAGTGACTCGAGTTAATGAGTTCCATGGTAACCAAGGTCATACCAGATGCTTTCCCAAACCTTCCCTATCTAAATACAACCAAGATTTTGCAGGATAATCAGAGCTTCACATTTAGATGATTTATAGTGTTCTGGGACACTAGGGGATTCTGAGTACTATCTACCTGAGCAGGAGGAGGTAATGATTTATAATTAGCTAATATGTTCTCATTGTAATGTCTAATAGTGGATTAGAAAAATGCTATGGAATTTGGGACACAGCGTTCTCACTGAGCTTTCTGATGTTACTAGGCTAAACCTATAGTGTTAGCATAAAGTCACGGCAAAATCGACACCAGGATTCTGTGGCTCAAGCTTCACCCTAACTGCACTCAGCTGACTTCATCACTTTTGTCATTGCTATTTCTAATTGTGAGAGGGAAGCTCAGGCAGTGAATGTCTAGAAATCATTGTGCTTTTCCCAATACCAACCAAATGAGGTTATACTTGCCAATAAATATATCACCAATTGTGTCGTACAGCCTTTTTGTTGTTGTTTTAAACTGGTTATTTCTTCATAAAAACAAAGACACGATTAACTGAACTTAATGTCAGCATTTTGAATAGCTAAACTGATTAATTCTACAACAGACAGTTAACAGAGTGATAGTGGGGAGAGACAGAAGCAAAGATGAAAAGGGATTCAGGGAGAAGACGGAACTACAGATAGAAGGAGTCAAGGGGAAAGTACAGTGTCAAAAGAGGGAAAATAAATACAGACGTTACAGTTTCATGCATTTTGGAAAACAGGTCAAAGGGACATCTAGTTAAGATTTTATTATATTATGGGTGGGCATAGAACAAACTACTGACACTCTCCTGTTTACCTTTCATTACCATGCAATAACAGAGGCATAAAATGAAATTAAAAGGCAGCAGATGAGAGACAGTTTTGCAGAAATATTCTGCTATGCAGTTTATAGCTAATCTATAAAGCTGTCTTTACACAGTATTCTTGGCAAAATAATTGTTTTTAAAAGTTCCAAATTTTACATGAATTAGAGGAATAAATGGATTACACTAACTAGTAAAATCTCTTTGGATTAATATTCAGAATTCACGGCAAAACATAGCTCCCGGATGCCTCAAGAAAGACCTGTCCAGACCTGTTTAGTATCATCATCAGCGACATAGACAGTAGGATTGAGTGCACCCTCAGCAAGTTTGTGGACAACACCAAGCTGCGTGGTGCAGCTGACACGCCTGAGGGACAGGATGCCATCCAGAGGGACCTGGACATGCCTGAGAAGTGGGCCCATGTGAACCTTGTGAGATTCAACAAGGCCAAGTCCAGGGTCCTACATTGCATGGCAACCCAGGTATGAGTAACAAAACAGGCTGGGGAGGAAGGGACTGAGAGCAGCCCTGCTGAGGAGGACTCAGGGGTACCGGTGGATGAAAAGCTGGACATCAGCTGACAATGTGGGCTTGCAGCTCATAAAGCCAACTGTACCCCAGGCTACACAAAAAGAACCGTGCCCAGCAGATTGAGGGAGGTGATTCTGCCCCTCTACTCTGCGTGGGTGAGACCCCACCCTGGAGTACTGCATCCAGGTCTGGAGCTCTCAGCACAGGAAGAAAATGATAAGAGGGCTGGAGGCACCTCTTCTGTGAGGACAGACTAAGAGAGTTGGGGTTGTTCAGCCTGGAGGAGCGAAGACTCCATGAGACCTTTTGGTGGCCCTTGAGTACTTAAAGAGGGCCTATAAGAAAGATGGGGACAAACCTTTTAGCTGAGCCTGTTGTGATACGACAAGGGGTAATGGTTTTAAACTAAAAGAAGGTAGATTTAGACTAGATATAAAGAAGAACTTTTTCACAATCAGGGTGGTGAAACACTGGCCCAAGTTGCCCAGAGAGCTAGTAGATGCCCCATCCCTGGAAACACTCAAAGTCAGGTTGGATGGGGCTCTGATCAACCTGATCTAGTTGAGGATGTTCCTGCTCATTGCAGGGGGATTGGATGACCTTTAGAGGTCCCTTCCAACCCAAACTATTCTATGATTCTTATGCATGATGAGAGTTTACAGTATGTCTAATGTTCTCTGAAAGTTTTTCTACTGGTTAACATTAGAGACAGAATAGGAGACTACCTGAATCATTGATTTGTTGTTACTCATTTTTTTTCTAAGAACAGTTAGCAGGTGAAATCATGGAACCAGAGAAATATGTGGTAGGTTTATTAGCCCTGTCATTAGAGCTAGGATTTTACTAAATACATCCTGGCAGAATAATATGGTCTGGCACATAGGAATAGGTGCTAGTACGTGGCAGGACAATCAAGATTTGTCTAGGAGCAGGGTCACAGAGGAAACTTGTTGATAAATAAATGTCATTATTCCATTACTGGAGTCTAATTCAACTTTAGGGAGCAGAAGCAAATTCATGCAGCAACTTTTATCAGAACTGAACACGGACTGTTACAGTAATTACCTGTATATATTACAATTGCACAACTAAGACAAATGCGGAAACAGTCAGCATGGACAAATGTCTTCATTTTTCTTGGGTTTGTGGTATCTTCAGGATACATACTTCTCATTCTTCTAAGAGCTACGAGGCTGGTGGAAATGTAGCGTTATTATAGTCCCATAATGTCAGAAACAATTTATATTACCTTCTGCTTTCTGATTAACTGTACACTAGGCACTGCTGGTATAACACAGCCCTGCAATTCTTATTTAAACCTGTACTTTTGCTGTTCTCATCTATATTTATTACTTAAGGAAACAGTAAATCAAATAAAAAAGTAATAGTATCCCTTATATACTGTTAATAAAGTGAATCCTCTTTCTCTTTTTGTTTTATACCTATGAATACAGTTTTCAAGCAGTCTTGGGAGTTTTATGCAGTTCATACCTACTTCAAATGTGCACAATCTGACGACTAAATAATTAATTCCTATATATAATTACTGAAACATGTTTTTCTTAAATGCAATCTCTTTTAGCCCTAAATACTGAATAATTACTTCATATGATTGTTTGCCAATCAAACGCCTATTTTCCTCCCAGTGTGTTTTTGTATATTGCTGTAACTCACCTCATCTCAGTTCAAAGCTGCAGTAGGGTCTTCTAATGAAAATGTCCTTGGAAAACAGCACATAGATTCTTAGAAATGGATGTTTAGACAAAAAGAATGTGCATTTTTCATGGAAGTTTTAAGGATTTCAAATTTGTTCTGTTCCATTTGATCAGACAGACATTCCTACTCTCCCCTAAGCCAGCAGTCTAGTAGTTACAAAGTTTTAAATTATGCACAAAACTGACATTCAGCTCTCTGCTAATTTCAAAGAACCTGGTTTACTTCTAGAGTGAGCCTTTGCACCACTAGGGTATGGAATCAACTCACTCTCTCTTTTTTAGAGGTAATTCAATTCAATTCATATAAATAAAGTATGTGTTAATACGGGAAGGAAATTAGACAGAAAAGGAGCTTTTAAGCTGTGTCTCCCTTAGTCCTGGGGAGTATGTTGTCTGTGGAGTGTCAGTCTATCCCTTGCTTTGACACTACCCAGGAAACATTACCTTAACTGTGAAACTTCCACAAAAAGAAAGCATTTCCTTAGAAGAAAGAGATGCATATAGCAGACATGGTAAGAATGAGCAGCTCTGGTACTTTAAAGCAATTTTTTCCCCTTCTCACTTAGAGACTTACCCCATCTACTATCCAATTCCAACAGCATCTCAAGGTATAACAAGACAATAAATTGAAGAAAAACACCAAGGGTGCTAGCAAACTGTCAATATAGGGAATTTACAGAAAAGTCCAGAACCAGATAAAAATCATAGGAAGAGCGAGACATCCTATGCAACATTACAGCATAACTCACAGGATGGAGATTTTGATCCCTGTTATACTAAAAGATCGAATGCACAGTCTTTAAATCATGTTTTGTCCTGTTGTGAAGGACTTGCACTGTCCATCTTCACAGAAATGAATTTCGCCTAACATGATTTATTTTATTGATTTAAGTGGGATTAACTGAGTACAAAGATGACTACGGTTGTACACTTAGATTGATGCGAATAACACGATATGGTTCTGATAATCTGTTAGTGTTCGGGAGACAAGCAAATCCTTCAGAAACCCAGTGGCTTATTTGAAAAGATCTGATATTAACAATATAGCCAATGTTAACAGAAGTGTTCTCATGCTTTATGAAACTTCCATTCCTAATTAAAAGTTGTTTGGCTCTGTAAGTCACGCCTTGTAGCAATTGTGCTGGATTTTGATAATTACAGCATAAAACTGACTGAGTATTTGATTGCTCTTTCAGCGCAACAGAAGGCATAAGATGTGAAAAAACAATTGCACAAGGGTTTTGTAATAGCAATTCTCACCTTATATCAATTTCAAGAGTCTTAAGCATTTTCCAATAGATCTGCAGTGGTCGTTATATAGCAAATTGAAGTCGACTGACAATAGATTTACTCTTCTTAATTACCTTTTGCAGACTCTTCAGAAGTAGCCCGTGAGTCCTAAGGAGACCACAGACCTGATTTGCAGGAAAAGAGATATTTATTATTATTGTCTGTTAAATGTTGTTTTAGTATCAGCTTATCTTGAAACTGCCCTTGAACATGTAAACTGCTGGAATCCTGTTTTGAGTTCTGTTGTGTCCTCATAAGCACTCAATAATAGCTAAGTACTCAAGCACTAACACGAAGGTAAAATCACTACTATCACTGAGCATGTATTTTCCAGAACTTTATATAACCCATGATTTCGCTAGAGCGTGCTACTTTTGATGATGAAGCTCTGTGTTGTATGTACAACCAGTACTTTCAGTAAGATTGAAAGCAGGCCTCACAGCGTAACTGACGGAGACAAATTCAAGGAAGGGGCACCCATCGATCTGGTGTTCATAGTCCCACAGTTCTTACTGTTGCTTTTCAAAATATACTGGACCAAATCCTCATCTAGTCTAAAGCACCTTGGATTAATGAAATAAATTCTGCTGTAGGATAAATGGATTCTATTTGACTTCTCTGCAATGTAAATGCAGTTATCATATTTTGTACGGCACAAAGATTCTGATCAAGGCCTGCACACCAGTGAATAATCTATCTATTTCATTTCACTGCTTTCACCCATTCCATACATATTGTTTAGGAGCTAGGCAGCAGACCCCACAATCCTTCTGGGCATCCCTTAAGACTAAATTTTAAGCAGAAATTTCCTTTCATTTAAAAATGATTTTATAATATTGACTTTAAAATTTGTTTTTACTGTTTAGCTTAGCTGCATGTGTAAGCCCTGAAGAATCATGTTACAAGAGTGAAAAATTAACTGAAAAAAGCAGCACTGTGATTTTTCTTGCTTTAAATTATGTAAAGAAAACTTGAAAGATTTTTACTCTTAAATTATTATTTTTTATATTGCTTTCTAAATATTAGGAGTATCAAATGTTATTGTTCCCTTTTCTTCCGGAGGCCCCTCTGGTACTACAGAGAACTGTTTAAAACATCAAACCATGACTGGACGCTCAAACTCGAATAATAATTTGTGTATCTAAACAAATGCAAAACAGTAAACGTAAATCAAGTCGAATCCTTCCTTTCCATGAGTCAGATGCTATTTTGTTGGTGCTTGTGATGCAGTAGCCTGGAGTTTAATCTAAAAACCATTACATTCATTAAGCACCATTCTATTGACTTCAATGGACTTTGAGTAAAGATAATAGCCTATTTTGTTTGTACAGATCCATAATGTTGAGGTGCAAGGCAGGCTAGGGGGCAACAGGAAAGGCAGGACTAGAATTTTTTTTAATTTAAATGATCTCATAAGCTATTTGTTCTTCATACAGCAGAAGGTATAAAATAAAAAGAGAATAGATTTTTTTTTAGAAGAAGAAGGTGGCAGAGAGAAGGAAGGTGACAGGGCACTCACCTTATAGTTTGACCCTGAAACCTGTTTACATAAAAATCACTCATTTTCAGAAACAGTAGTTCTGCCTCAAGTACTTAGGTTATGACACTGAGCACCTTCCAGCCCAACAATTACTTTCATGGTGATTGACTAGTTAATTAAATCTCTAAAAGCAAGACAATTCAGAACTGTCTTTAACACCTTCTTGTTAATCAGCTATATACCGTTATCAGAAGAGTTAGCTAAGAAGTGGCCAGGTTTATTTGGGGCTGTAATACTTTAGGTGTGATGTAGTGAGTTAAGGAGGAAATGCAAACACATAATTTTAGACTTAACTTTGAAATTTCTTGCTTTTGTGTTGCAAGGCAGACCTTACACATTACTTTGACATATTGTTGTTATTTGCAATGTAATCTTGTATAATAATTAACTCCAACTGATCCACTGCAGTGCTTTAGTAAAGTATTGGGGCCAATTAAATTGGACCATGAATACACAGTTGCTTTCCTTATTTCTGATATAATTATGCTGTTGAAGAAAAAAATGAAAAAGGAGATTAATGGGAAGGCGTTGCTAAATAGGGCTCTTTGGTGCTGTAAATTTTTTGAGTGCTGTTATAAGGTTTTGAAGTATTAAGTATATATGAAAAGCGACGTGCTGGAAATCTTTTGGAAAGCACTTGTTTCTGTTATTCTTTAGGGAAACATTCTGCTGTCAAAGGTGAAATCCAATGACAGCAGCACCAAAGGGTATGTTTTCACTGCAAGCTTATTCATAGCGTAAGGGCCACCCCATGACACCCAGCATCACACAATCCCTTATGCCTTGATATACATGAACTTTGAAGCTGGCTTTGCTGCTAGAGCTGAATTCAACTCCTAGATAGATCAGGACTCATAAAGGTGAGGAGTGAGCAGTTTAGCTTTAAGGCACACATGAAGTCTTGTGTTTACTATATACATCTGACTGAATTATGGATTCAGTTTGGAGCATAAATATCTCTTTTACTGACTTACTAATGTAGTGAGAGCTTGAAAAGCAAATACAGTATCTGTGGTTAGCAAGGAAACAGGGTATTATTCTAATTCTGTATGAATTGGACCATAATGATCACAGTTTGTCAAGATTTGCATCTCCTGGCCCCTGTAGTTTTGGAATCTTTTGTCTCCCACTTGGCTCTTGCTAGAAGCTGGCTGCCAGTTTCTATACCTCTACACAGCATTTGACCCCTTGTTGCACGTGCTCTTTTTGTGCAGAAGAATGCTGAAAGATGTCACCTCAGTGGGCTGCACTGTTGTAAATACAACAGCTAGCTGTAAAATACGGCTTAGAGTGCCGGGAGCCCTCTCAGCTCCCGTTCAGACAGCAATCAACAGCAAATCTGTGTACAGATAAATTATAATTACCACCACAGTGATGTTACTCTAACAGGTCAGTTCACATATGATTTTTAGGGGGGAGGACCTTGCCTTTGACTAGGAAAAAGAGGCTCGGGGATTACACTGCAATTCAGAGGATGAAACCAATTCAGAAAATGCAGAAATTGTTCTAGAACACTTAATGCATCAATATGTAAAGAAACTCAAGTCAGTGACAACAGCCTGAGAAATACCCCTGCAGTCCTACTGTCAAACCCAAGTAAATGTCAGGCCATGATGGACATGTCTCCACATGGACATAGACATAGACCTAAGTGAGTATGGTCATGTACTTCAGATATATTTGTTTTAGCTCAGGCCACAGCCTCCTCAAGTGCAGCATGAGTTTTGCCCAAGCTAAACCAGCTTTTTCACATTTGAGATGACCTTGGGAACTTCCTAAGTGTTGAGATTTGTATTTAAAAAGGACCAGAATCCAGATGTTTTACTTGTTCTCAGTGACTGCATTTTCCATACTTTGCACAATAATGAACCGAAAGGCAAATAATTTCTGCATATTTTCAGCATGCACTACATGTACCAGCTTTTTAATAAGGGATTATTCCTGTAGTTGTCATATTTACAAAGAATCATTTGTTCAAATAACAGAATCCCCATAACTTTACACTCCACATAAGCCTCGATTATGATACATTTCAAAAAAGTGGATAGTGGTCTTCTAAAATAGAGACATGAAAATAATTTTCTCAGAACTATGGCTGTAAGCTAAAACCGCAACGATCAGCTGACAGCACTTCTCACATCCATAAGCAATGTACATTTTTGATGACAAAACATAACTAAAATTTCCAAAATTGGTTCATCAGAGCAGATCTACTCTCTCAATTTAGTGGATGTTCATCAGAAGGCTTTTGCTGAATTAGTGAGGAACACACAAGACCACTTAAGCTACTCAAGCCAAAGGGAAACTGAATGGCAGCTCTTGGTAGCAACAGCATTTTTCAGAGTTCACATACTGCCTCAAGGTCATCAGACCATTAAGCCTAGAAATACAAAGATGTAACCTTGAGATGAAGTTCTGGTCCCGTAAACAGCGAATAAGCAACCCTCACTGACGTCAGTGGACATCAGACTGAACTCCAAGTCATTATATCACAAATGCAAAAAGGAGGAGGAAATACTATTCTGATATTATTTTGATTAGGCCATGATTGTCACACCTTAAAAACATGCAGTACGTACATGTATACATTCCCCATAACAGGAAATGTATTTCTGATTCAGAAGGCTCCAAGTGAAGCAGAAATTAAATACTTCATAGCAGTTTTGTAAAAACAGCGTTGTGAGTCCTGTGTAACTCTCGATTACTTGTACCAAACATATTCCTTTTAAGATTAAAAATGCACTTTCGAGCTTTCAGTTCTGCGCTCTCATTTGGGACCCTGGAGAATCAAGTCATATTCTCTCCCTTCCCTGTCTCACAACCAAGTACAGTCTTTAAAGGCTAAACTTCCGAAACTCTCAATCCTGTTGAAGTGCTCATATAATCCAGCTTGCATGTGCAAGCTATGTTTGTTCTTTCTGAAAAACTGAAGCAAGAGAGCAGTGAAGGCCTATTTTTTGCATGAAAGCTAGTATAACTGATTCTTAAAAATGTGAGCAGGACTGCTGAGTGAGAATGTGCAATAAATAGATTCTCCACTTTGGGCGAAACTGCACAGGTAGGGGTTTCCTGTGTTTCAACTCAATGGCTGTTTCTTCTGTTCAGTAGAGTATGTGATTTGTACTCTAGCCCAAAAACTTATTTGGAAGTGAAAAGCAGTATGATCTGAAAAGCAGCTCTGTTGTTCTAGGAGCAGCATAGAAAGGAAAGGTTTTGTACACAAACATAATAACATTCTCTACCTCTGGATTTGGATTATTAGAAAATTGTCTATATTCTCCCAAACCCTCACCTCCCTTACCCAATGTTTTTCAGTGTTTCAAAGACATCAGTAAGTATTCTCTTAATAGACTGTTTTCTAAAAAAGAAAAGGTATTGAGCCAAATAACCTTGCAAATTATGGGAGTGTCCTTCCATCTTCAGTAGATTTTCCTGCTGAAGAAAGGATTACAAACCTCAGAATCTGGCCCTCCCATTCATATGCAGAGTACTGAAATCACACCATAATAATTTAGGAAACCAAAGAGAATACAGACACAAGCAAAGGTTAGTTAATATTTAAATATTGGTTGTTTAGCTATAAATTCAGACAGTAAGCACAGATTAACTGCATTTGGAGCTATAGAAATGACTGTTACACAGCAAGGTCAGGGCTGAATGAAATGACTAGAAATCGATCAAATGTGTGAAGTACTAGGGGGGGAACAGGGCAGTTAATCATTTCAAAACTTTGGTCTGTAAAATGTACTGTACATGATCGATGACAAAAGAGATAATAAAACAAGCAGACTATACCTCTGTTCCATCCATAAATATGCTGGAATTGTGTTTGGTCTGATTAATTCAGCAAAATTTGGGTTGCTAATTAATGATGCTTTAATCAGAAGGTAGAAGAGTGAGCTCTGGGAGCCTAGGGAGAGACTGTACTTCATTTAGACTTCTAAAAACCTATATGGATATGAAGTGCATATGCTTTGGGTACAAGAAATGCTAACTGCTTGGCATCCGTTTATTGGCAGTAGGATATGCATTTACACATCCCTTTTGCCTGCTAGTGCTAAGGGATTAACAATGCACCAATTCTTTGAGACTCAGGGCCTGATTCTGTATCACTGAAGTCAATAGAAGCTTTGTCATTGACCTCAATGGGCACAGGCTCAAGCCCTCAAAGAACACATTATGTGATACAATTTTTTTAAAAAAAGGCTTAGCAGTTTTGTGTTTGCAGAACCAGAGATGACTGACTTGACTGATAGGAAGGAATTGGAGTAGAGAGGTGAAAAACAAACTCTGATTCCCCAGTTAGGTAACTGACTACATCTGAACACAGTTTAAAAGCTGACAGAATAACGGTGCTGAGTAGTTGCGTTTTGCATTACATTTAAACTGTGAATAATACCTTCTGAAATCAAGTCTGTATTTTAGGCACCTGAAAACAATATAAAGCAGTGAAAGCAGCAGAAGCTCTGTAACTCTGAGAAGCCTGGTTACTTTGTGGTGAAATACAGATGCAGGAGCCTATATGTAAGCAGGTCTAGATTAGAGAATTTTGACTACCATATACTCAAGAGTAGCTCTTCTCATTTCTCTGACATTCCTCCATCTGCCTCCAGGAGCCCATCTCTTAAATGATGTGATCACATAAACCTGAGAAAGTTTGCTAAGAGCAACTGTTTGTCATTATATTCAGAGATGTAAGCAAGTTAACGAGTGCATGTAATAAAATACATACTTTGTAACCACATACAGTCAATGGCTGCACTTTTCCCTGCTAGCTTTGGCATTAATAAGCAACTCTTTCAGTTTTCCAAGACTTAATCTATAAACAGACCGGCAGGGCCTGCGTATACATATTCATGTGAAAAACCCTCCAGAGGAATTAAAGGCGATAGCACTATTCATCTTCCTTATGTATTGAATGAATGAAGTATCGGCTCTCTACGTTTTGTAAGTGTTACTGGTCACCTCAGTCACATACCATTGTTTCTGATGTGTATCTGGATGATTCGCAAACACATCAGCTCTTTCAAAACAGCTTTGTGCATACTTCCCGTGAGAATGCTTATTTGCTCAAATCCTTGTGATATCTTATTTACCAAAACCAGTCCTGGGGGCAAGAAAATTTATTCTGTCACCAGCACGTGTAAAAGGGGAAAGGGCATCTCCAGTAGCGCTTCCAGACAAAAGCTGAGCAAGTCAGCCAAGTACACTATTTAGAAGGGGGGGGGGAGGTTGCAGATGCCTCCTCATACTAGTAGGGGTTAGAGCATCCAGTCCCAGACAAAAAGACCTTTTGTAACACCAAACCCCAAAACATTTTCTCAAAAGTCAGTACCATTATCACATCCTCGTGGTGCAGAATTTTTAATGCTGCGCAGCTAGTACATTTTATGAATTCATCACTTTGCTGTTGAACACTGGCATGCACTGATAGCTAGGCACAAAAAGCTCCAGCGCTGTACAGAAGTGGCATTCAGCCTTTGACAAGCGAAGAGCTACTTTGTCATCAAACAGAGGCTCACAAAACCATGAAAGAATGAACCGCATTTAAAATAGAGAAATGTGCGCAGGCATTTATGCGAGAGTTAATACACTGCTCCAAACAAGTCAGCAAAATCTACAGTCAGAACACTGTTTTTCAGAGCATAGCGGAAGACCCAGGCTCATTGGCTATCTGTCACCAGTTTCAGAAGACCGGTTCTGTATGTCAATACAGTCCATATGTGTGTGGGCGCACTCACACCTCTATTTTTTGTTTCAAATTGCCTGGGGGCAGCTGCCATATCACCTTCAAGCCATCATGCGATGTCTTAATCAAATGTTAGCAAGGAGCCTGAAGCAGCTCAGAAGCCACAAACGGGGTACAAAATAACTGGGGCACTGAAAAATGTCATCATCAAGATAGCAATAATTAGGTTTTTTGTTTGGTTTTTTTTTTTTCCTTTTGTCTTCTTTTCTAAGGTAGGATGCTGTCTTTATGGCTTATTTCTTCTCAATTGATATGAAAAGAAAGAGCAAAGAAATACTTGTTAAGGAAGATTGGGGCTTTAATAGGAAACTACGTTATATATCTTCATGCTGTCCAGCTGCCTGGATTAGAATAGCAACTGAACAGAAACATGGGATTGCTGCATTCTAATCATCTCTAAAGCTTAGGAGCATAAGCTTTTGCCATTTTTCAAATATGGATTTTGGTTACAACCCAACCTTGTCATCCTTTCATATGCAAACTTCCCACTGAGATCAGCGGGACTTCTGAATATTTAAGGAATACATGGAAACTTGTTATCTTTTTCTCCTCAGTTTCTAAACTGCTAGTGGAAAATTGTGTCAACCAGAGAGGAAGAGAAGGAAGGAGGAGAATATGAGGGAGTGTGAACAGAACTAGATAATGCTGTGCGCCAAACACTTCCCAATCAGCCCCTTGGCATACTGCTAGAGTGTTGGAACCGTGGCCAGAAGCGTTATATTTGCAAGTGCAATATCTGCAGTCCCTCACGAGTAAGTTTTCAAAGACAAATCCCATTCACAAATGCCAATATAAATAACAAATGCTGTTGCAATATTTGAGGACCTTCACACAAACAGAATTTTTCTTACTCTTCTTTCAAAAAAATGTAATGAAGAACATTCAGAATCGTCTTTACTGAAATATTTATACCTAGTCTGAACGGGTGAAGGGGACAATTTTAGTACCCACGGTCTCTATAACATAAACATGAAACTATAGCACAGCTGGTGCTTGACAGTGGATGTATTTGTCTGTTGGAATTTTGTGTTAAGGAGATTCCTTCATTAGTAAAAGAACCTTTTTAGTATTCACTCTCTGATTGCTTTTAGTACTTGGTTCAAGGCAGTGCTTATTACTAAATATGTTATCTTAACATAGTAAGTTCCAGCAAATCTTAATCATTAGCAGTGAAAGCTATATTTTTCTTCCAGAGTTAAAGTCAGAAAGTAACAATGCATTTATTAGTATTTTTTAGATAACTGAATGTATTTACTTAATATTTAGCTTTTTGTAACCCACTTTTACACAGTTTTTTCTATTTCCCTCTGATGTTTAAACTACACTGTACTTCATCTCCAGAGCAATGAGGCTTTCAAACATCATGATTTCACCTTTTGAGCCTAGAAGATAATTTGTTCTTGAAAAGGGAAAGGATATATTAAAGGAGTTTTAGAACCTGACTGGAACAGACTGATTTGTCTGCCTTATTGTTATTGTTTCCACAAAATAAAAAATTTTCCCTAGCTAAAAATGCACAGATTTATTATATAACAAAGCTGTATATGTTGCCTAATCCAATACATACAGTCTGATCCTTCTAGCTTCATGCCAGTCATTGCCATTTTATTACTGTCCAAATGACATCTGACAAGACAGAAGTGTCACTTAAAATACAAAGAGTTCTTTATCTAGTTTTGAAATTTATTACTGTGTTGAATGAGATTGCATTTTTAGTGACAACACTGCAAAGGACTCTGAGAGATTTGAAAGAATACAGTCAGTTTATGGAGGAGAAGCATGCATCACTGGGAGTGTGGGGAAGAATAACTGAACTTTTACCATCAATCATTATTTTTAGAACCATTTCAAAATGAGACAGAATTTAAACTCTTTTGGTACTGAGGTACAGAATTCATATAGATAAAATGTTACTGGCCTCTACTACAGGGAAAAGTCTGTCAAGTACTTCAACTTGTCCTTTTCATTATTGTAGCCATTAATTTATACAGAATCAAACATCTTTCATGGCTTAAGTGATAATGTTTTTTGTAGTACTGAGAGAATACAACTGGTACTCTCTTAGTGTATTAACAATTGCAAAATTTAAATTCAAAGCAGGACTTCAGAATCCTCTCTATGCAAAACTATACAGAGTTCAGATTGGATAAGATGCAGCAAATACCCCTTCTTTGTATGTAGCTTCTGTCAAAAACTGCGAGGAACATTTCTCTGGAAACTTCAGCTCAATAAAGTAGGTATAGAGCAGTTGAAGTAAAGGACCTTTGGTCCTTCAGTGTTTAATACTTAGTTTTACATTTCCTTTTTTCATAGCCTGTCCCAAACAAAACACTTACAAGCTGTCTGGTTTTGCATTGACATTGTTCACTTTGTGTGTTGTGCCTTTACTTTGTTCCAATTTGTCTTGTCTACTCACGTATCTATCTCTGTGTTTTCAAGAGACTAGCAAAAGAGGGCCTTATCTAGTTGGTCCTAGAGGTCCTACCATGATTAACACAATTAACAGTAATCTGGTGAGACCATCTTCTGTAGTCGGTGAAGGTTTGCAAACATTTTAGGTACCATTGTCTTTACAATTGAATCTCAATAACGTAACCTCAATAATGTAGGAACATAAAATATATGACACAAAAAGCAAGTGATCGAACCTTCGCTTTGCTGGAAGAACACCAACAAGCTGCTTCTGTTCTTCAGGAGCAGAGGGAAGGATGAGCGTGTCTTCCTTTCTCTTTCAGTTAAATAAGGGATCGTGCATCAGGAAACAGGAGCTCTTTTTCATCTGTCCCAGCTCTGGATTGTCCACCTACTCTGACAGTATGTCTACAAGCTCTGAGCAGTTGGCTGACAGCTTGGTGAAGCTGCTTACGCTTAGTAACAAAATGGAATTGGTCTCCCCATAAAACACCGCTACAACCCCCCCGTACCAGTCTAAATGTCTTTCATTTTATTACATCAGGACGTAATAAAGTTTTTACTTATATTAGTTTTAGCTGATTTTAGTTCATTTGCCAAGTTCTTTGAAGTGGGTTCCTTTCTGCAAGCTCCCGTGGTTCATTCCTCAGGGTTGTTTGGTGCAGTGAGGTCAAGAGTTTTCTCAATATCGTTCACACAATGTAATGCACTGCACTCGCACGGTTGAGACTGCTTTTCACTGAGATGTTTCATGAGATTCAAGCATGTAGAAGCTTAGGTCAGATGCTGATGGAAAGGCTGAAGACTATGACAGTAGTCTTGAATGAACAATGCTGAAAGCTGGTTCACCTTTGATCAGACTTTTCAGAGGCAAGAAGCTCTTTGAACCTGTTTATTACTGAAGTTCCCACAAGGAACTTCATCAGTCCAGCACAGTTGCTGCATCTAGCAAGATATTTATGGCTTAGCCTTGTTAGAGGTTGTACACTGAGTTTGTATCAGAGGATTTTTTTATGCTGCTTCTGCAAAACAATTTCTTGCTCCAGCAGCTCTCAAACTTAAATTTTAGCCCACAGCATGCAGCCCACAGAATGTGGGACCAGCACGCAACTCTGAAGAAGATCAAAGTAACAATAATTTGGGATTCATTCACAATTATTTTAGGCTCTTAAAGGCAATGGGACTTAATATTGGTTAAAAATTGTAGAAAAGGGCTCTTGGGAGGACAATTTTAGTACATCCCAGGTGTAACAGCACTGAAGTCAACAATTACAGCATTTTTTAACTGACTGCAGTATGTTTATTTTGTAGAGAAAGTTTCTTCACACTGTAAATTGTTGTAAGATTAGTATTAATCTGACTGAAATATCCTGAGCCATCCAATTCTCTGGTTAATTCTATTAGGCAGAATTTTCCACATTCTAGTTTAAAATGTTATCATATGATGACAAATGTAAGCTTTTTTATTGGATTTATGTAAATCCTTTCTTCACTGAAGCTGTTGGAAGGGTTCTGCGTTTACTTATAGGATCCACACACTGAAAAGCACCACAAATACCTTGTAAGAATCTGGCTTTTCTTCAGAAATTCCAAGATTTAGAACAACTGCAGATTTCAGATCCACTGCAGACTTCCAAACCTTTTTCCCATTACAACATCACATTACATGGCAGAAAGCTTTCTACCTGAGCACTGTCTTTACCACTGTCTACTCTTAAAAAAGAATGCGCTTCCAGAGAGAAAACAGGACTGAAAAGAACAGGTTTAAATCCCAGCTTGTCTTAGCCCTCTTATTTGGTTATTTCCTCTTTAGATTATACAAACTTCAAGGGATTCTCATCCAAATGGCTTTCATTTGATGTAGTTTCTAGTTGAGAACAGGCAGATTAGAAATCTCAGTCCTTCCAGTTATACAGGTAAGCATGAGAGAGAGAAGGAACAAAGAAATTCTGTCTGGATGCCACTTTCCATACCTAGAGACCAGAGCAGTTAGATTCTTTGATCCCAGAAAGGTCTTAATAAAAAAAAAAAAACAAAAAAAACCCCCCAAACAAACAAGAAAACCAAAACAAAAAAAAAAAACCCAAACCCCCAAACAAAACCCACTAAAATTGTCAGCTTTTTAGCATAGTCCATTGTTTCGTTGTTTTTTTTTTTTTTTTTTTTAAGTTCATTACACAGCAGGGCTGTGCTTCAGCTTGACATCCCAGGGCTCAGCTACAACACATAGAGTAAATAACTAGTGCTGCTTGTCTTCAAGCACAGGAGTAGACCCATTGCCTGCCTTGGGTCTACTCACACTTAAAGTCAATCATATACTAAAGTGCTTTGCTGGACTGGGGCCTCATATCTGGGATGAATAAGCTTTTCTTCAGTGGATTTGCCAAGCCTCTTTCCTAAAGGTCAAAGAAAAGGCCTCTTCTATTTCCTGCGGAACTTGGTGGACCTTTTAAAAGACACTATATTCATTCTCAGCATATGTACTATAGGTATTGAACATTTGTTGACCTTAGTTACAGGAGACTCAAGAAAATAGTGTAAAAGCTAAGGGTTAATTACAGCATCTTAGATCTAGAAAATTTTGTAAAATTTCTTCTTATTATTTATTTAGTTGTTTTTAATTCAAAGGCAATGTTTGGATGTGGAGATTCAAGTAACACTTTCCAAAATATGAAAGGCTAAATGCCACATTTACAATTGTTTCTGAAAAGGGTTGACCTTTATTAAAGTTACCGAGTAAATACAATTCCGAAGGTTTTGTTTCTCTTGTAAATTAAATGGTATGTTTGTAGATGGAAAGGTCAATTTTCAGTAAAGCTGAGCTTCAGAAAACATCACCTTTCTCAGCTAAATCAAAGGAGTTAATTAGTTTTACAGATGGAATACATAATATGTAATTCTCTTATCTTTGCTTGAAAATCAATTGTTTATGGCATAGAGGATACACTTGTCATCATTAGGTGTAAATGTTTGCTGCAAAAGCAAATATAGACTCAGTCTGCCACACACAGCTTCATAAATGTGAGACACTGAGGTCCTCTGAGAAGTTGCATGTAGGGAAGTGTATGTCCAAATCCTACCCGATATCAGATTTCACGTATTTAGTATATTTATTCCATCTTACATGAAACTTACATGAGATCTTAGATTTTATTATCATAAAATGCACTAGGAAAACATTCCTAGGCATCAATACTGCATTGAGAACTCTGCAGTTTAATCCCTTTCCTCCAATACTGTCTGAAATTTAAATATTTTTTTTTATATTTAGTAATTTTTATGACAATTTCAACATGAGACCAGAAGTACGTATTAATAAACATTGTCTAAGCAGCTGAATATATTAACGAGGATTAATTTTCCTGGATTTTCCTGCCTAGGTTTGTGATAGGTCTCATACCAGTGTCTGGAGCCTCGTGGGAAGTACTGATCACCACATTGTTGTCATTACAGAGAACAGTGTTTGCTTCTTTGGACTGAAACTTGTTGGACTGAGAGGCAGCACCTCCTGACTGTAGCAGCCTTCAGCCTCCCTCTTTGTATGGCTTCCCAAAATCAAAAGAGGGAAAAGAACAACATTTTCACCATCTCTAGTTTTTTTTTTAAACCAGCATGTTACACAAAGATGAACTTTCCAGCAAGCTTCATGGGTGTCCCCAGAAGGAAGACTTTTGAAGTAAGATATATAGCAGACGCTGGAAAAATTCAAGTCTTCATAGAGGTGTACCACTAGACACAGCAGAGTGAGTGAAAGCTGGGTTTCTTCTGCCATTCCTGCTGGGGATATCTCATCGACCTTACCATCCTTGATTTGGCCTCATCCTGTAATATTTTTTTTTCATACAGTGCTCTATATAAGTTCACTGCTATGTAGCGACTGTTACAGCTAGGTATTATTTACACCCTGTTCATACAGGGTGTTTACCCAATAGATTCTTTGGGAAAAATTCATAGAATCATAGAATCATTCAGGTTGGAAGAGACCCTTGGGATCATCAAGTCCAACCATCAGCCCTACTCTACAAAGTCCTCCCCTACACCAAATCTCCTAACACCACATCTAAACGACTCTTAAATACATACAGGGATGGGGACCCAACCACCTCCCTGGGCAGCCTATTCCAGTGTCTGACCACACTTTCTGTGAAAAATTCTTTCCTAATGTTCAGCCTAAACCTACCCTGTTGCAGCTTGAGGCCATTCCCTCTCGTTCTGTCGCTAATCACCCGTGAGAAGAGACCAATTCCACACACCCTTGCCTTGTCTGAAGCTGCAGTACTAGCTTTATTTAAAAGTCATTTATGTATCATTACACCTCAGTTCTCCATACAAGCAGAAAATACCTAATGTTGATGTTTGTTCTCACAGAACATGTTCCCATGTGGGAAAAAAAGAAGAGAGACTATGATGAAGTTGTCTGAAGAGACAAGTGAAAATAAAACAGCTTATGTCAAGCACTAAGGTTTGTAATAAGTGATGTGCCGACAACAGACACCTTCACTAAGGGAAAGGGAAACCTAAAACATGAACATCAAAAAATTACAGGCAGATTTTCGAAGCTGCTTCACTTTTTATTTCTTTTAATGGAAGCTAGGTGACCCAATCCTTCACAGAGCTTTTGCCACACTTGCCGCTGTTACAGACAATCTAACCCTTAATTTTGTACTGAACAACATTAAACGAAACAAAAGTCTTCTTGCTTTAGCAGAGAGCTGGGTCAAAGTGGTTCCACCACTAAGTGGAATTTGTACTCTGGCACAGAGGTTCAATCAAGGCTTCAACAGTGACTGCAAATCCACATTACTATCTTGCAGCAGGCTCTTAACATGATTCCAGTACTACCAGAGGAACCAACATGGGATTTTGTAACAGTCAAATGATTTATTAAGCGTTTTTAATGTCATGCTATTCTGTTGGATTTTCTGGTGTGGTGCATTCTTCATATCCAAGCAATTTTGTGGCAAATAGTCAAAACTAATTATTGAGTTAATCTACGATGAAAACGAAATGGCACATTCCATACTCGTAACAGATGATTTCCGTTTAAAAACATCTCCAGCCAGCATATATACGGGAGGTACACAAACAGTATGGTATGAGGGCTTAGATATTACACATGGATTTTATAGAGAACTCTAAAGAGGAGTTCTGTAGAGGAGATAGAGAAGTTATATGACAGTTATAGGTACTGGGTGTTGAAGTAGGAGACATTAGATCATAATTTTTGTGACAGTCTCAGTACAGCTCTTCCATCTGCTCTTGCAATGCACAGGTAGCCTGCTCACTGCTGGTCCACAGCAAGACTCTTAGCTATATTGTGCTCTCCTTTGCCTCTCTTTATGTACCTACAGAGCAGCTCTATAGCAAACCTGTGCCCTCTAGCTTATTAAAACGCTCATTTAAAAAGTACAGCCCCTCAGGTGCTATTACAAATGTTGAAACAGATATAAAGGTTGTAAAGGATACCAGAATTTTGGGACTGCTGTGGGCATTCAATTGAAGCCGATAATCAGTGGGCTCAAGCAACTACACTCTGCCAGTGCAGCCAATATATCATAGCAAAACAGTGAGCTATATGAATGCTGGGATCTTCAATCAGATATTGCTCATTTAAAAATGGAGCTGTGCAACACTGGCCCTCTCTCTTGTACTCATTTTTCTTGGAGCGGCAGTCTGACATTTCAAAAGATGAGAAGTACCTTTCAGCTCGAATAAACTCAGAAATCTATCCGTAAACACATTTGGCCTCATCTTGAGAAATGTCAGATTTCTGGAATGAACAGCATGGGTACAATATTTGTGTCAGTATTTAGATGGCCACATGTAAGAAAGCAGCCACGGTTTGCAAGTACAATAGCTATGGGAAGAAATGCACATTACATTCAACATCTTTGTCCTACTGTACCAATAAAATGGTTGCAAAAATAAGTAAATGCCTGAGTCAGTAGTAGGAGGGAAAGCTTCTTTCACCTCCTTCTCAGCTTCATTGTAATCAGGTCTCTGACTTGCTGGGTTTCCATGGAGGAATCCTTCCTGACACTAGATGACAATCACTGAGTTCATTCATTATTGTTATTCATCGTTGGGGTTCCAGGATTGCCACCTAAAATCAAGTCCTTGCTGTGTTGAGCATTGTACACAGAAAATGGCAGTTCCTGCCCTGAAAAGCTTGCAGTCCAGAGAGACAAAACAAATGTGAAGTGAACGACAGCCTACAAACAGTATTAGTGCCACTGCATGATTTGTGTGTGTGTTTACAGCAGTGGTTTTCAGCCTGCGGTTTGTGAGCCGCAGAGGGTAGTGGCCTAGAAGGGATCCAAGAAAGGTAACTAAGGAAAAAAAAAAAAGAAAAAGTCCTAGTTTCACCTCACAAAGATCTCTGCTTCCTCTGGGAAGTGTTTAGGGCCTTTATGCTGAAAAAGCCTGAAAATGATTGTATACAGGTTGCCACAATCAAGCCTGTCATTTATTACACCTTGAGACACATCTGCTTATACATCCGTCTGACTGCTTCATAGGCTCACGCACCAGTCTCTCCCCAGCCTGCTTCCACTCCAGCTAGTGTGGTATGGAATAGAGAAGACCCAGCAGTGTGCTGTACCTCTAGACTTGCCACACCAGGAGACCCCATGCTCAGAGAAGCCCCACACAAATTTCAGAGCAGCACACTCCCACCACAGCCCCTCAATCTGCACTCTGATCTCCCTTCTCCTAGGATTTACCTAGGAAAAGACTCCCATCTTGAGCCTTTAAATGGACTTAAGGTCTCCTTAGTACTTGCTTTCCTCTTTCCTCCAATAGAGGTACCAGACAGGGAAATATCTGCCAGCGAACACCAGTTTACCTAGCAATAGCTATCACATTAAACTGCTTGAAAAATACTCAATTGCAGAAGAACTTATTTGCCTTAAGACTCCTAGAGACCATGAACTTTGGCAACAGGTCTGGCAGCGTTACCAGAGATGGCATTCCCTGGCTACTGCATACAAGAGAGAGTCACACACAAAGGAGAAGAACTTGGCTTCTGAACTCAGGTGTTTTATTAAAGCCAGGGAATCTCAGTGGTTGTGGATTAGCCCTCCAAACTGCATGTGGTACTATGCTGTATTTTTCATAAAGTAATTCATTCTCTTACAGTCTTTCAGAGAATAAGTTTTCCACTGACCCAATAAAATATGCTAAAATTGCTTGTAATGGCACTGCTTAGGATTAGGTAGGAAGCCATTATATCATAGTTTACAGAGCTAATGGCCGGTATTGAGTATGCATATTGTAAACCATAATGAAATGGGAAAAAATTACTTTCAGATGCATTTTTGCTCTGTATTTTGTAATAACAACAATATATCAACCCTTCTAATATTCTTTTCTCATGATTGAGTAGACCTATTTGGTTTGTTAATGTACACAGGTAAATCTTAACAATATCATTTGGCAACTGTTACGTTCAAGCTGGAATGCTCTTATTTCTGATCTCTCTGCTTCCTCCCTTAAAATATCACCTTGTGCTAAGGCTGAGGAGCACAAGAAATCGGCATCCACTCTGAGGATGTGAGAACATTCCTGCTTCCTCAAACACCTGCTTTGCCTTATGACCAGAGTCGTTTGGCTATTTATTCTGCAAATACTTCTTGATATGGGATGGCATTGTGATTATGTTTCTATTTCTCTTTCTAAAATTTCTGATTATCCCCAGAATTCCACCATTTGCTTTGGCCAATGCTTCTGTCTCACTCTTTGTTGCTTTAGTTTCTGAAGGACATGTATATATGTATATATACTCATATATTATTTTTCCTGCAGAGCAGATAACAGAGAGCCAGTAACATCTCTGGTTTTGGTACAAATTAAAACTTGGCCTTGTTCAAATATATTCAGATCTGTGGAGCCAGGCTCTTCTCAGTGACAGCCAATGATAGGACAAGGGGCAATGGGTGCAAGATGGAACATGGGAGGTTCCACTTCAATATGAGAAAAAACTTCTTCACGGTGAGGGTAACAGAACACTGGAAGGGGCTGCCCAGAGAGGTTGTGGAGTCTCCTTCTCTGGACATGTTCCTGTGTGACCTGATCTAGGTGTTCCTGCTCCAGCAGGGGGATTGGACTAGGAGATCTTTCAAGGTCCCTTCCAACCCCTGATATTCTGTGTGAAAGTATATTCCTCAAAGGTCTTGATTCTGTAAGAAAAATCAGATACTAAAATGAATAGTATAACCCATCTGTATCAGTGAAATATCAGATCAAAGCCCTGCATATATGCATCTGTAAATTGGAGATAGCCCACAGATAAACGGATATCCAACTTTTATAATTGCATACTATTTGTTCTGGAAATGCAACTTGAAGTCTCAATCAAATGCTTCTCATAATTATGCCCTCATTTCGCTTAAATGGAATAACTGCAATGAGAAAGGTAAATGATGTGCAGGATTACAGGGTTTCTTAAGGAAGGACTCAAAATACATCCTCTAGGACCAAGTTAGACAGCAATACCTCACAATATGCTTAAAAAGCAGAAACATTCAGAAAAAATTATCAAATGAAACAACCCAAAATACGAAGTCTTATCTGTTAAATCTCCAAAACAAATGTTTTCAGAGCAACATTCACAGAGAGTTCCACCCAGGGAGTCTTAAAGTGAATGAGTTCTCTCTCAACCAGTGATAGGAAGTTTAACACACTTTCTGAGAAAATATCAAACCGCTGGTGATTGCCAACATGATCCCACTACGTTAGAAGGATGATGTCGAGAATAACAGCTTGGTTAGCCTGATGTCAATACTGGCTGAAATAATAAACAGTTCATTCAGGACTGTGTCAGCAAAGCATCCAAACCTAAAGATGTATTAGATGCAGTCAGCATTGCTAGAATACAAGTCTTGTCATTTTGGCAGAAATGTGTGCCTGTTTGATAATGGCAGCCCTCTTGGGGTGGGGTACTGAATTCTTCAAGGCGTTTGACTTGAATCAAAATTTGATTTTAAAATGCTAACGTAACAGCAGCATAAATCAGGACAGCTTAGATGGATTAATGACGCACTGACAGAAACCAGAAACTAGTTGTTACCAAGGTAGTAACAACTTTTTTGCTTCTGTTGGTAATGCTTGAGGACTGGTTTGTGTTACAATGAACTCTAGTATTTTTAACACTAAAGTTGGCAGAAAGGAGGGGCTGCTGTTACAACTTGATCTGAGTCACCCGATCAAATGATCACAACACACAGTGTTTTTAATTTTATACAAACACGCATCTATCCAGAACATGGATACCTAAGGATTAGGAATTTAATCTCTGTCCACCTGATGCAGAGCAGCTCTTGAGTTACCTCATGTGAGCTCTCACTGCAGTTCTGTAGCGGTACCATCTAATGTGGTCCTTGGATGAGTAAAAGGAAGAGACATTATCAAATGATCTTATCCTTCTTAACAGCAAGAGCAAGAGCAGTATTAGAGCCTGGCATCTACATTTGAGAAAAGATACATAAAGGATAAAACCACTCAAGAAAGCGAAGGTAAGCCACAGGACTAGGACACAAACCCCTCTGCCTCCTTCTCTTATTACAGGGGTAATAAATACTGCAGCAGGTGGTAGACTCACTGTCTCTGCAGCCGTTGAAACAGGATTAGATACTTCTTTAGGAGTTTGATTTATTCCAATTGCCTTCCCCAAGGTGCTCCAGCTACACTATATGCCAGTGTATGGGTTGTCTAGGATATGGAAACTCTTCAACATGTGTATGCAGAATGTTGGACCAGATAGCATCAGACTGTTCAAAAAGTTTTTGAGTCTTCTCCTTCCTCTTTAGCTTGTGAGGAGAATTGTTCTTGATAAAGATGATGAGTAAAATTGGATATGATGTGATCTGAAGGGACCAGGAATGCCACAATCACTAATACACATTGCCAAAAGTGTCTTTATCCTGTCTGCTGCTTCTGAACCATGCGGTGCTCTGCACACGGGAGTGCAAAATATATTTGTGGGAAAGTCCAGCTCAGACCCAGGGCTGCCTGGATGGAACAGACACAAGTGGAGTTCAGAGAAGGTGAAGGAACTAAGTAGTATGGAAGAGCTACAGACATGGATTCTTTGGAGACTTTAATATCACAAGTACTCCCTGTGGAATACACGAAGAATTGAGGATGACAGGAGGCATTTCCCAGCCTGTAAGCCATCCTCCAAGGCAAACTTTAAAGCTAGTATTCATCCCATCTAGTGTTAAATATCTAAAAGATTAGCATTAATCAAAGCTAAATTATTTGAAGCTCTGCTTTATACATTGCCAGGAGATAGGTACCACCAGAAAGCAATCCATATATCCCTAAATTAATAGTCAAAAAAAGATGGAAGGAATCGCCATATGGACGCATAGGTCAGTTTAGATTGGAAGTCTAATTTCTCCATGGATAAAGTGAAATGAACCCCATGCTAAGTATCTTCTCCAAAGCATGGCATTAGTAATGTTTCTGAATGAAATGTCCAAAAATATGTCAATGTTAGCAAAATAACTGATTTTCCTTTTCTCTTATGCTTCTCTGAGACACATTCATACTGTTTTAGTGGAAAGGTCCCAAAATCCCATCAACCTGGAACAGATATTATCTACAGTTTGGTTTTGGTTGTGCTTTTTTTTTTTTAATTTACACTCAGTAATTTAACATTGTCAAACCAAAGAACAGGAAACATCTTCCAACACAGAAAGTGTTATATCTAATACTATGTATTCAGTACACTTGCAAGGGGAGTGGGTCTGACTGAGAACAGCAGACCATGCTGCAGCCTCGCCTGACGTGAAGAACAACTGGGTGCTGCTTTGTACATCACAAAAGGGGGAACGTCCACACAGTCAGTGTGCTTTGCAGAAACAGAAGTGCTGACACTTCTCAAAGCATTCAGTGAAACTCATCTTGGCTTGGAACTAAAGAAGCTTCTTGTTCATGTGCGCTGAAAAATAAACTTTGTAGGCCATAGAGGTAGGGTGTGGATTTCATTTCAGTGAGGTGGATGCATTTTTACAGTATTTACCTACCTCTAACATAATACAATTTATTTTTTAACCTTTAGATACACTTCATTTTGAATCTGAGATTGTAGTCTCCTTGATTTATTTGGCTTATTGAGTAATGGAACTTTTTTGATCCTTTAAACCAAAAAGAAATGGACGACAGACTTGGAAAGCGCTACCCCAGATGAGATTTGGCAAAGAATCAATATTTTACAGTTTAAAAATGTATTAATCCATGGCAGAACTAAACCATTTTAACTTTTTATACAGACAGTATTTTACCCTCATGAAAGTGTATAAAAACTGTATAAAAAGTACATATTATGGAGTTATTTTGCTGAGTGTTATTTATGATACACTATCTCATTGGGGAAAAGCAAGAGCTAGTGATATCTGCCCAGGGAAAAATTATTGGGTGGTAGTTTGAAAAGAGATTGAAAGATTTAGACAGTCAATTCCCAGTGAACTGAGAGTTATGACAGGAGTTATGGCTCTAAATCATATAAGCAGTTTCAAAAATCCAGCTCCTCCTTCCCCTTTTATCTTTAATTGTGCTCATTTGTCTTTCGTTTGCTTATTGTGACATTCTCAGGCAATTTGAAGCTGCTTCAGAAATAATAACAGGCAAAATATACACATACAGTCTTCTGCTGTTAGAGGTACTGCCCCATGGACTAGAGTTGGGGTGATGGCAGCCTCTCTAATTTGGTGAACCCACAAAGGAAGCAGCACCTTTATGTTACAGGCCATCAGGTGCAGAAGTGGAGGTAACAGAGAATGTCACCAACAGAAGCTGGAGTGCGAGACAGCAGCTCTGGCAACTAAGCAAATACAGTCCTGAGCTCCCAGCTGAACAGTCAGGTGTGGCTCCTACCTTCCACCCACAGAGGCTGCAGGTCCATGAGAGGGCTTTCCAGTGACCAACAGCACGACTTTGGTCTTGCTTGGCTTTAGAACAAAGCAGCTCCTTCCTATACTGAGTGTCAAGCATTTGCCTGATCTGATTAAAAATCCAACCGAAAGTACTCTTAGTCTCTGAAAGGCTTTTTTGCAAATGACCAAAAAATCCCAACCCAACCAGAACTACTGTTAGTGTCTGAAAGGCTTTTGTAAAAAAACATTAAAAAGTAACAAAAAAAATTACAGTGGTACTTATTCTTGTACCTCTTAGTTTAATAATGCTTATAGTATTGATAAAATGATAAAATGAAAATGATAAATGGTTATATCTTAAGGAAAATTGAAACCAAGCTCAGATCTTTTCATTTAACCATTCTGCTTTGACCAGCCATTTCAATTCCAATTTCCTTTTAATAAATAGCTCTCAAATAAGAACTATAGAAATAACTGCAGTATATCCTTTTCTTTACTTCTTTTGGACAACCCAGAACAACCATCCATAATACACTCCTAACAAAGTAGAAAAACAAAGATTTTTTTAATGAGAAAAACCAAGACCACAATCGTGGCATGGAGAAATATCTGATATAACTTCAAATTAAATCCTAATTAGGTCAAATTAGAACCCAACAAGATTCAAAATAACTTGAAGAAGTTTTCAAGGCAAGATGATGAACAGATAAACCACACATCAGAGAAATGCATAACTTGTAGACATAGACCAAAGTTTATTTTAAACACCAATTTTTCTGCATTGCTAAAACATAAAGGCTTATTTTGTCTCATCTTTAGCTTTACCTCGGTAAACGATTTTCCTTTTTTGGTCATCTTTATAAAAGCCTCATTTGCACACTGACTCTGTATAATTACCAACATAATTATTTAACATTTATATAACAGCAGCATGGTCATACGAGATCAAGGAAAATGGATCTACAGTACATCCAGAAAGAAAACAAATACTTCCCCAGAGAATGTACCAAGGCTCATATTCTACTGTTTATAATATATATCAAGTTTTCAAAAAGGCTGTGCATATGTGATAGATATGAATAGCTGACACAAGAAAAGATAGGATCACTGATATTCCTATTTTATGGGTGAAAAGCTGAGACTGAAAAATAGACTTGTCCAAAATCACAGAGAGAGATGGTGAGAGGACAGAGCTGATAGCTCACCTGCCTGAATCCTAATCCAAGACATCAGTCCTAAAATTAGAGTGGAAGATTTCTGCAATAAATTGCAACATTAATATACGTAACCCTGAAAAGATTTAAAGTTCTTGAAAAAAACCACACTCCTGCAACTAAATATTGACTAATATATGAACTTTCTCAATGAAAATGCCCTTTTCTCTCTCTTCCTATTAACACTAAATTACAATTTGGCATTACCAAAATAAGAATTAGGCCTTCTCATTCATGTGTATCATAAGCAAATGTACTCTTTTGTTCTGCTTGATCTAGAATCAGTCTTCAGTGTTGGAAAGCGAAATTCTGAAGCACTGATCCCATCTTCTCCTTTACCTGATGTGTGCTGTCTTCCTACTAAATATTGTCCTGTTTGCCTCCCTTATAGGGCAGTTCTTCCAGCCAGGGTACAATCTTGTCTGTGGGTATTACACCCTCTGCACACAACCTGGCTGGATTTTTCAGGAGGGAGCTGTGTAATATGCTATGTACAAATGCTGTATAATATCCAAACTCATCAACCCTGTTGCAAAGGGGAATATGTCTGCATCAAATTATGAAACCCGCTTTGTGTCTGGGCTAAAATACTAATAGTGTAGCTGCATTAGTTCTTACTTGCCCCAGGCAAGTTATACTATTCTGTTATACTATTGTATTCTCTGATAAGCCTTATTAGATCTCTTGTTCTGAAATCTTAGGATTTAAGCTAGAGTCATTTGGTAATATATCTAGAAGCAGCTACTCTCATCTGAGTACCATGAATACACATAACTCCATTGAAATTATATGACTTGAAGAAAACAAATCATGTAGAAATTATATTATTATTGTACAGGATACCTTCCAAAGGTACAGCAGAAGGGTGGGATTCTGTATCTAGCACATATGGTGATATTTTACATTTTAAGCTACAGTGCATGAAATCTTGATCACAGTGTAGTGACTGGCAAAGCTCCCACCATTTCAAAGAGGTTAGGATTTCAGTCCATATGTGCACCAGCGTGTAAATCTAGTAGCATTTATAATATCCATGGTAAACTATGCTAGTTGATTGTTCGCCCTGAAATATATTACTTTGAAGGTTCTTGGTACTGAACACTGCTGCTAAAAAGGGGAAATGAGGGCATGACTGACCCTCTTGGTAAGATGGAAAAAAATCCTTTGCATGACTATTGGTTTCTAATGCCAAAGCATTAGAGCCTGCATGCAATTCTTTCATATATGCTGGGCAGAAACTAAGATTCCCCCTTGACACCGCACTGAATTTCTCTATGTGCTGTCTTATAGAAAGATGGGATTCAGTTTTGTCCCTTCCTGAGACAGATAAATGTACACAGAGTGACAGATGGAGCCAACATCCCTTTTAATCTCAGGTGAAGGGACACTTGCCTGAGCGTAGAAGAGTTTTTAAGGCTGCTGCAATTTGGGATCAGTTGCCAATAGCTCACACTGGTTTCACAGTAGGACTGTGAATGGAGGGGCAGGACTACATTTGGCACATTGTGCTCTTAGGAGAATCTCTACTGAGCAGCTTAGGCTGGAGAAGTCAAGTTTCATCTTAATAGCACAGTATGAGAGCATTTGCTGTAGACATGAGAGTGAGTCCATGCAACTGTTTCTGTGCAAGCTGGACCTAAAGGACCACCAGACAACCATGAATTGAGCTTTCTTTGCCTACATGGAAATATACGACATTTTGTCCCATTTTATTTATGTGGTAGGTTATATGTATTTGTTTACTGTATTTTGGCATATTTATACAAGTGACATTCATCTGTATAATTTTATTTTTTAAAAACATTTGAATACATTAAAGAAGGATAGATATTTATATAAATATGGATTCTATATTTATTTTGTAAGGGATTTATAATTACTGCTGTGTCTCTTATTCACTTATTATAGTTTGTGATACAGAAAAATACCAGACAGAAATACCAAATGAGCATCTTGCTCCTTGCTCAGAACGGGCTCTTTACTGCCTGTACCTGTGGCTGATGACTTTAGTTCCTCTCAGTTTAGGAAAGCTGATGAATGCCTGTCCCCTGCAAATGCTGTTGTTTTGTCACTTTGAAAGCATACTGAAAGCAACCAAGTGCAACGGTAACTGTATTGAAAATAACAAATTTTGTATCATCCAATTTTCTTATCTGTTATTATGCTGATCTCTAACTGCTATATGTAAATGAGCCATACCTAAGACAACGTGCAGGCCAACATATTATTACAATACCTTGGAAGGTAACTGTTGGTGGTTTTTCTTAATACATGCATGTTCTGTAACAGCAAAACAGCAGCTGCCTGATGTTTCCTCATGATTAATGACAAGCCTTTTCCCCTCCCCCCCCATCTAATGCTTATTTAAGCAGTGATGACTGACAAGGAGGACTTTCCCCACAGTTAATTACCAGATAAGCTAAGTCACGGCACACTTATCTGAAAAGCAGCAGCTTTTCCATCAGTCGTTACTCCTTAAATATAGCCCAAATTGGTGCATTTTCAATTCCTGAGTAACACCTGCAGGCAGTATTCCTTTAAAATGTGCATATAATAGGACATTTTTATAGAGAGAGTAGCAGGCATATTTATGTGAATACTACCCCTCTGTGAAATCAGTTGAAGGATCTTATGTGTATTGCCAATACAGGGAGATAAAAGAGTGAAAAGAAAAACCACATGCTGATCCATCAAGGCATTTTCTCCAAAGCCTTTTTGTTTGGCCGAGTGTGGGGAAGGTTGCTGCTTTCTGCTGACTGAGGTGCTAATACGATAATCAAACATTTTGGGTTAGGTAAACCTGGGACAAATATTAAGTATTAAAAACTGGAAATGACATGAGCTCTGGATAATTGTTTGAATCAGTTCAAGAAAGTATTTTTCCCAGCAGTCAACTTGTGGTGTTTTCCTGATGGATAAAACCCTCCAAGTAGTCACCCAGTGACACGCATGTTTCAATGGCTCCAGTTCAGATTTGGTGAACTTGATCCATTTCCATTTGTGTTAAGGTTAATCCAGATACTTCGTTAGGAACTGGCAATGCCAAGGCCCTGGCAGATGCTCCCTCTCTATTTTTCTAAGGAAGTGGAAACTAGTAGTGATGGCACACAAAAATCCAACATTAATTTTAACTGCTACAGCAACATCTGTCCGATTTCTGTCATTATTCAGAGCGTTCTTGAGTTTTGAAGGCTTTAAAGTCAAGATACTTGCTATAAGAAAGGAAGTTAATTAATCAAATAATTTGCTGGGAATCTCAGCCAGTCAGGAGCTTCAGCTTTTTTTCAGCTATATGCTCGCTTTTGTCTCAAGCCGTATACTAAAAGTGGAGGCACTAATTTGAACATTTTCCTCATTTTATATTAACTACAGGGTCAAGCTCAGGTAGCTCATTGTCAGTTTTTAGATTTTGTTCTCAATGCTCCTGTTATTCTACTGCCCTGTTTTAGTGGGATAGGAATTAAAGGTTTCAATCAGAACCAGGTCAAGGAAAAATCTCTACATTTCTGTTTGCCATTTGTCAAGACCCAGAAGTTATTAATCTTCCCTTTTTTTAACAGTTTGTCCAGGTGTTAATTCTCCATAAACTCAGATTTAAACAGCACTATTAGAAGTACTTTACTTTAGGTCTCTTACAGTACTTTAAAATATTTTATGCAGCTTCAGCAGTAAATCTAGCCAGATTCTGCTAAAATTCATGGCTTCCCCTTAAATTTTCCAGTCGCTCTTGTCCTTGGTATGCCTTTCTTAAAGAACGAAAATGACAGTACCTACAGAGGCATGGAATTCTACTGCTTCTTGTGTGTGTTCCCCAACTGCCAGTTTCTCTAACTTTAACAGGGATATACCTAGCAAATGTCACTTTTGGGATCCTTCCCCAACAAAGGGCACAGCCAGAGCCCTTTGTAGCACACCGTGAATGCCCAGCTGTGTGTTTGGATGATAAACACCAATGACATTAGGGATTCTATGACTGGCTACCTACTTTAAGCAAATTGTACTGTTGTAACGTCTAAAGAAGCTAAAGTGATATGGAACAAAACCTCAGCAATGATAGGTGACCTCGTGGCCTCTGTTAATCCTCTGGCATAAATATGTACAGGAAGTTTTTTTCAGTTTTATAACAGCATAAAACATTTTTCCCTTCAAAAATAACAGATCAGAGTTAATGATGAATACTCGCCTTTACTTATAATAAGAAAAAAGCGCAAGACTAAATCAAACCTTCTGATTGCCCAGAGATTTATCTGTCTTAGATAATACACACACATTTCCTTTGGTTATATCAGAGCTGACAAGCTAAGCAAGCACTGCCTGTCCTCTGATTTTCAACCGAGTGGAGACCCTGGGCTCACAGTCATCACCCTCAGGAATGGTGCTGAAGACTTGGTAGCTGTCCCTCATCCTTCTGAGTTACTGCTGTGTGGACATCCCAGGACCAAGCTAAACAGATGAGTGATAGTAAGCACCGTTTCAACTAGCTTGCAAAGCTGGCACCATTACTCATGACAATAGTGGTACACTTACGCTCTGGAGAGTAACTAGATTGATTCAAGGAAAGTGGCTAAAAGTCTCTGACATGTTTGCTGGTTAGTTAATCTCTAAACCAGAAAGTTAAGGCACTTCAGGTTTTCCTCTGTAATGTCTTAGGCCAAATCATTGTTCTATAGCAAAAAGCCCCTTAGTGCCCCAGAACAACTTCAAGCTGCTAAGAAAAAGACTAATACTCTATTCTTTTTACTGCTAAAAACCTTTTGAATACTAACAGTGACTTGGGTATCAGGGCGTTCTATGTAGGCCATTTTCTGCTAGATATCTTTGTTGCAGTTTCTTAAAATTTATATACTATCTCTGCTTTACGAGTTTGTACTTGTGAGGGGATCATCTTGAAGGAGTCAAAGATTTTTGAAGGACCATCTGACTATATTGTGGCAGCCCATCTCAGTACTAATTGCATCTCTGTTTCTTGGGACCAATTTAATGAGGAAAATTCAGCTAAATTGCTTGTTTTATATATAAAGGTTATAATCCCCAATATATACCGTTGACTGTTACTTACAAACTGGCTGATAAATGTGGGAGAAGGGCTACATAGATAATGACTGGTGGTGAAAATATTTTCTCTAGACTCTAGATGTTCATTAGACATCCAGCTAGGCACCAGTGCAGGCTGCCTGGTATGGGAAGTATCCAGTATATAATAGCCCATTTTTCCTTGCATGTTGTTTTTCTATTAGAAAATAACAATTCCAACTTGTACTTTAGAACAAAGAAGGCACCAGAGCTAGTCTTAAAACCTGACTGTCAATGGGCTTTTGATGTAAATGAATACATACAGTTTATCTCTTCTTATCTCACAAAAATTATGGAAGCAGATTTCAACTCTGTAAAGGAAATTGGCATATTTGCATATCCTTTTGCTGTATTATTAAAAGGCTACACATAAAATTATGCATATTCCCAGTGTCTGAAGACTTAGAGCCCTGACTTGCTTTCTTCACTGTGAAAAAAAAACCCAAACTTGACGTCAGCAAGCCTTCTGGTTAACAGCTTTTAAATCAATAATAAAGAAAACCTACAAGTAAAAACATCTAATAACCTCTACAAATTTTATGGATGTACCCTGCAGTATGTGAATGTTGGGTTAAAATTTACAATGATCCTGCTTTGTCGTATGTGTGAGTATTGAAATTTTCATTTAAAACAATGGATTTCGTAACAAACAAGTATAGAGCTTAATAGTGGTATTTATTTATTACATTGATTTTCAGAGCTCCTTTCGAAGTGATCAGTTAAATTCAAGCATAAAATGAAAGAACATGTTGAAACAGGTACCACTGTATTGCTTTTCATTCCTGAATTGCTGGCTACTGCCCCTGATCAAAACCCACAAATTTAATTTGCATGCAACAAATCATCTTAAGTTGAAAGAATATGAAAATGGTAGATTTACAACTAGCTAGTAGTCTGTCAGTGGTCCAGTGGTTAGCACACAAGGCACTGGGGATTTGGGAGCCTGGAGGACATTGCTACCTGTGTCTTACTTAATCTGTGCTGTGTTTGCTTTCCCAACCTGTGCTGTGTTTGCTGGGCTGGAGCAGAATCCTCAGCCTCCCCTCTGGAGGAGGAGCTCTATCCATGACTCATTGACCTGGAAGAGTTAAACAAGAGAGTCTCGAGACCTGGGAGATGAGGATATTCATCCAGGCTGTGGGGCCAAGCCCCTCTAAAGTGATCTGAATCAGGTCTTCCATTTTCAGCTGAAATGATGGAACTGCCGAATTACCAGATATAAGAAACAGGAAGTGGCTGGTAACTCCCATAATGCCTCATTCCCTTTCCTTATCCCAGAATGGCTTGATAGAAAAGAAAACTTTCCAGGGCAAACTATTTTACTGAGCTTGGTGTGGCAACTACACAGGTCTTCTCAGATATTTTGGTACAACGCCCCTACTGAAATACAATTTACTCACTGGCAGTTGAGATAAAGGAACAATACTATTCTGTGTCATGTATTTCTCATATTTTGAATTCTAGAGGACCATGCAGACATATCAGGCTAAGCAACAGGAAAAGCAGCTCTGATCCTTGTCATGTCTTGAGGGGGACTAATAACACTAGTATCTCAGTTCCACAGACACTGAATCTGATGGTCCTCTGCTCTTAGCTTTCTCTCTCACCAGTATCTTTGTAATCCTCTAGGGAAAGTGCTCCCCTCCTTTAAATGGATCTCAGTAAAGAGATCAGATGACATAATTCTCAAGAAACTTGAAGGATCAGGCCTTTTGACTTACAGAGTGTTCCTGGGATATTATGATCAATGTGTTCACATATTTTAAGATGAAGCCTTTGGGTACAAATAGTTCTCCATGTTTTTAAATCACTTTGCAGAAATATCCCATTACATATGGTGTATTAACTTTCCAAGATGTATGCATCTGCAAATGAAAGAGGAAGCTTTGCAACTGGACACCCTATTTTATAAAATTGACACGGCTTGTTAAAATATTTAAATTAAAAAAAATCTTTTCATTAAGACAGAACCAAGTCAATTTACTTACAATTTGAGGGGTCAGATTTCAACAGAAATTAATTGTGCTTAGGCTTTTCATTAATAATCACTTAATTGATATTCATTGCTCATTACAGTTACGCAATTTCAGGATAACTGTGCAAATACTGAATTTAGTGAGCTCTTGTAAAAGCTGAATTGATCACAAATATATAAGGTCTTTCCAACAACACAGAAGATATTTGCTCTGTTCTAGTTCATCCTCATGAAAACTGCTTGCAAAACCTGATCATCTTGGAGGCAATTTTTCCAACCTCGATGTTGATACACTTGAAAGTGCTGTGCTGTATGAAGTGAGGTAGAATACAGAGGTCAGAAATCATGTTAATAATGGAACTAATCCTGATTAAAACAAATTTTACCTAGGATAACAGTATTTATGGAGTTATCCAGGAAACATTTTGGAACTAAACTATGATTGCAGCTATAGGGGCCAAATACAGAAATGACTGCAACATGGTTTATTTCATTTTATGTAGTGTTCTGTAAAGATCTACCATCCACTACTGCTTTTCACATTTAGTCAGAGATAGAACTGACTCAGCCCCTTTTTAGTCTACCTTTTTCTGGCATTACATATGTATTTAACAGTTCTTTTTTGGATTCCCAGGTCTCTTTCTGTAAGAACAAGGTAAATTACCTTCCCAAATCCCCAGTTTTTGTTAGCTACAGCTGTGCTGAATCCTTTATCAAATAATATTTTGTATTTCCACATTCATGATCCTAGCAAATTTCAATGTTTGTTGATAATATATATCATTCAGTAGTGGTGTTATTAAGTATTGTTATACCTACTGTGATGTGGTATAAATAGTTTGTTAGCATCCCAGGGATAGACTGATATACAGCGAGTAGGAAATTAGAACTTCTGGGTCCTGGATTCTTGGCCTTAGTTTCTCTACAGACCTTGGCCGGTCCTCTCAGAGGAGAGATACTAAAACAAGGCTAGAAAACACAGCCTATGAGCAAAGATTAAAAGACCAGAGACTCTGGAAGGGAGATACGAAATCAAGCTCAGAGGCAAGAGAAAGATCTGAAAGGAAGGATTGATCACTTCAGTGACATGATTACAGTGATTACAGTGATAGTGAATGGGATGAAAAAAGAATGATTTTGTATAACAGGATTCATATGTAATATTTTGTATAAACTTTAGGTGGGCTGCGTTTGGATACTGGGCCTCAGAGTAATGGGAGAACCTGATACTGAGAGAGATATGTACTTCCTGGACCAAACCCCAAGTAAGCATAACTGTTCCTGACTCTCCAAATTCTGCCTGAAGGATAAATGAGCACATCTATTCTGGTCAGCAGAACTCATTGAATATTTATATGCAAGTTTTCATTTAAGTGAAATATTTCAAGACATTTACTAGAACTGAAGAATATGGATCTTTGAAACTAAGAGTCGATAATTTACATATTCTGTAGCTAAGAAAAGCTTGTTTAAAAAAATATAAATAGACACAAAACCAAAAATAATCATATCTGTTTGAAAAAGTATAGTCTAATGGTTACAGCAATGTTGGGTAACTGGTATCTTTTTTTCCATTTGTCTCTGATATATTGTATAGCACTGGTTATCTCTCTGCCAGCTGTGAGCTTGCAAAGCTTTCAAAACATTTACTCTGAAATTCTTAGTCCTCCGCTTCTGCAGAGAAATCTGCACAGCCAGGAGATGAATAACAGGAGGAAGGATGGTCTTGTGATTACTCTGATCACAGGAGACATGGATTTGTTTCTGTGTAACCTTAGAGAAATCATATTTGGTGTGCCTATAGTTGGTGTTCCAATGTCCTGCAGAAGTCCTGGAGCTAGTGCTGAACCAGCTGCCTCTGAAACGCATAACATTCCAGTCCTAGTTGCACCCGAGCCTGTGCTGTTGTACTGCACTCTGCAGATCTAGCGGTTTCCCAGGAGCTGGCTCCAGAGTCTCTGCATCGGTCTGCCACTTAAAGTTGTCTTTTTAATTCCTGAGCCTCAGCTCTCCAAATCTAAATAGGGAACAACAGTACTTCAAAGTGGTCTATTACAAATGGCTGCATGTGTGGTCAGGAGCAGTAAAATACTACAGCATGTAAGCACCTCTGGGACAAGAAATGCTCTTCTAAAACAATCAAGAGTAACAGGTACCAGCAGCTCCTTCACTTGATTTGTTCAGCATCTGCAAAACAGAGGCTTAGGAAGGGACAATGAGACACATAATTCTCTTCCTCTATTGGTAAAAATACAGCAATTACTAGGCAAATGTTGCTTATAAAGCTTGCATCTGTAGAATATTTAATTACAATAATACATAGTGGTTCTACCAAATGTCACAGTAAGCACATATGTTTGTTAAAATATTGGTATCGAACTTCTGTTGGAGTTCGAGTATTTAAGAAAAATCACAGGGCAAGCAAATTCACCCCACACAGGGAAAAAAAGAAAACACTGGAAACTTTAACAAAACCTTGAAATTGAATTCTGAGCTAGAAATATGGATAGAAATTTTGGACAGAAATATGAATTAGCTCCTCTTATAAACTGTTCCTAAGTTTGCCAGAGCAAATGAGACCAGTGTTTGGTTTTCATTTGAGCTGGAGAAAGGTCTCTAAGATTGATATTTATGAGACTGAATAAGACAAATTTATGAAAGCTAGCTTCTAGTTTGAGTTCTTTTGAAGGCAAAGGTGAACTTTGAATGGAGTCACAGGCATGTGCAAAAAACAGGCAGAAGACAAGGTTCCAATCCAATCTGGTACAGACTTCGTTGACTACAATTAGGGTTTGGCTGGAGGCAGAACACCTGGAGGACTGACCAGAAAGAAAGTGCTAGGGACTTCCTCATGTAGAATGAATTTAGTGGATAATCTGAGTAATACCAGGGCAACAGGTTACACAAATCCCCTAGAACAGACAGACTGAGAAAACATCTGGTAATGGCTTTCAGGGAGTGAGCTAAATGACTCTGTGGGATGGAATACCTTCACAGGTATTTGGTGAGCCAGGCAGCTGTAGGGAGGATGCAAGGTTTCTTATTTATGAGCAGAAGCAAGATCTATACCCATAAATCACCCTGCGAGACATGTAACTCTAAAGTACATTTTAACAAGCACAATTAAGAAAAACTACCAGGAAGCACAGAACTCAGCACTTTGCAATTTAACATGAAGCTCTGCTATGATTTAAGAGTCTCTGCCACTGTTGCCTTAATACTCCCTAAATCACCTGCTGCCATAAAAAAGCCTGCTCCCACCCACAATATATACATCTCTGCTGAACACAAAGGTTAACTGTTCTGTGCCAAGTGGGGCTTGCAAAGCCAACCAAGCTGCAGAAGAGACTTAACACAATGCTGTGAAGGACCAGTGCACCTTTTACATCCTAATTTGACTCCCTGTCTTCACACTATGTTCTTGACGCAGTTGACCTTCTACTCTACAACTGACCTCATGAAATGTTGACAGACAAGAAGATTTTAAAAACATTTAAAATTGATAAATACACCAGCAAAATTTTATTTCTTAATTTTTTGGCCCATATCTAATGAGATTCTCATCAGATTATGAGCAATAGTGTTATGACGTTTGCACAGTGCTAAGGAAAAATTAGTAAAGACTTGAACCCTTGAAATCAGCTATTTGCATAGGGATCACTTTCAGCCACAAGTTTGAAAGCCTACATAAAAAGGAGTTGCCAGCAAAAATCCTTTACAGGAGGATAGCTTGGAAACATTAAAAGGAAGAAAAGATGGTGTGTCAAGAGAGCTCTTATGGATTACAGTGAAAGTGCTAAATTCTAGTAACTATAATAAAGACAAAATCCTTTTTTTCAGTCTTTTTTATACAGTGGACCAATGAGCTGCACACTGATATGGATGATCACTCCACATTATAAAGTGTTTCTTGAAATATAAAACCCAGACACCACAAAGATTACTTAATATTATACACTACGCAGTTTTTAAGTATAGTTGAAGATAGGCATTCAGCCCTGAGCCGTGGCTGACCATTTGCTGATTTCAGACTATGGCAATTAGAAGTGCTGAAGGTCTTTTTTATAGAGCACGGGTGGTTTGAGGTTCTTCCTGAAACAAGAGGACTGGCTGACAGATACTATGTCTGAGATCAGCTGACAGTGCTAGCTTTTGAAGATAGATTTAACATAAGATATTTAACATAGATAATGAAACTTTCTGTGAATATCAGGGAAGTTTCCTCATCATTTCTCTTCTCTCCTCCCGTGATAGCTAATCAAGAGTGACAGTAACAGAACAAGTAGTGGTTATTCCTTTAGCCTGAATATTTGAGATCCAGGAGTGAGTAGGCACTAATGATCAGTGATAAACCTTACAAATACACCTTCCGCTGTGTTCTTATAGTTCCATGCTAGCTGAAAGCAATTAATTATATTCAGAGACCTTTTTTCTTCCCCACACACCTGGAAGTACCATTCAGAGGGAACAGCACAGGATACAATACTTTCCTATGCTGGCTTTAGAAAACAAAGAAGAAAAATTGTGAGAAATTGAGGAGAAAGATCTTTCTTTGGTCCACAGCACCTCTACAATACGTACAATCCTGCTTCTTGATTTAGAAAATATCAATTAAATGTTGCATGCTGTAAATCAATTATATCATAGGGCTTTCCCCTTGACTGTTAACTCTGAAAACTATGACTCCTTAGCGAATGCCTTCAGTATCTTCAGGGAGTAGGACCACAGCTTGGGACAGTTAAGATCTAATAAAAAATGAACATACTGTGAAGTGGAAATAAATTGCTGATATATAGTGTAAATCTGAGTGTTCTGGGTCACATCCTGGGACATTCAAAAGTACACAAAAAATGTAACACAAACAGCAGTTAAGTCCTACATATACAGTCAAGCCATATTTAGAAGATAAAAGACCAACATGGAAGCACTAACTGTAAAAAAGCTGGCTGATCCTGGTAGATAACCATCCCAGTGTGACACTGAGGCCAAATGGATTAAGGAGATACAGGAATATATAAATAGGAAAGTACTAATTACGAGGAAATATTTGCCTATTTGGTACAGGTGAGACCTGTACTGGAAAATTACAGTTCAAATGCCTTTTGCTAAATTGCATGGAGAGATACAGGAATGCTTAGAAGACTTGAGAATGCATAGGCACCAGGAACTTAGTCAGTTTAGTTTACCGATGAGAAGATGAAGGGGAAGGACAACTGTATATAAGGACCAATATGGAGAATAGAACTCTGATAATGGCATCTTCGGTCTGCAAACAAGCTTTAACGAAGGGTCAGTGCTTAGATATGGATGCCAGATACATTCAGGCTAAAAATTGGATCCGCAGTTTTAACAGGAGGAGTTATTAGACCTTGCAACAATTTGATCAAGGTTGTGAAGAATTCTATTCAATGGTACTTTGAAAATCAAAAGTAGATGTTTTTATTAGAACTCCAGTTCAAACAAGAGTAAGTTCATAGATGTTTAACACAGCTAGATAATAATACCACAAAGATTTCTCTTGGCCTTGTAGACTATGACCTTATTAACTAGATGGCACATTAGTACTCAGGTGTCTCTGGGGAGGGGTGCAGTGTTTGGTTTGGCTGCTGTGCTTACATCTCTTTTGTGCACTTGCACAAACGGAGAGATTATCTCTTATTCTTATCACTCAAAGAAGCGAGTGCTACTGAATCAGGTTCAGGGCGCTTATTCATGTTCCTATCATGATATGGCTTTTGAACTTCAGAGCAGTAAAAAAGGACAATGAGGTGAAGATGAGGGACACATTCCACCAACCACGACATTCACAAAGTATTGATCTTTTCAACTGCAGTCTCTGCAGAAAATGTTCTTCAGTTTATTTACAAGCACATTAATATATATAACAGCTTTGTTGTCTCAGATTGGGTTTTGGGATATTCAACTGATCAGATTAATTTCCAGTTTCTGTTTGACTAGCCTACAGATACTTTCAGTTAATTTTCCTCTTTCACTGACTATGTTTAACTTCATTTGCACATACAGAGTTAGTACATGAAAATATCAGCACGGCAGCAGCAGCAAGACACTGTTTTTCCAGACTCCTGTACCTGCTCCAGAACACACACAAAAAAAACCTAATGAATTTTCTGTTACAAAGCAGGCTTTTTAAATCAAAATGTATAGTTTCAAATAAAAAGTTTAACAAAAGCTCCCTCCTGCCCTGGCTCCCACATAATGAACTGGGGTCATTCTAAAGGAAAGAACAGAAATTCTGGGACTAACAGAGCAGTGTAAAGTGGTTTTAATATCATGACAGATTTAATTATTATGAGTTTCTTTTCATAATTATTATTACAGAGTGAGGTAACTAGGAGGGTAAATCAATACATGCACCGTCTTCAAAACAGCACTAATATGTACCTACAATTAAGGGGTCACAGCCCATGTTTTATTGTGCTAGAATATGTGAATGAGAAGATAAAGATCTCGTGGAAGGAGATGCATCTTTCTGAAAATGCTCTACTGCTTTATGCCTTACATTGATCACTGGCATTAGCATTCAAATAGGTGTATTGCATTCCAGTTTGTGTACTGGGGGAAACTCTCTGGCTATTCTGGATCTAACAACTTGCTTTATTTTTTTGCTCACTCTACTAAATAATAGTTTGATTTCTACAGGAGAACTATTACAGGTAATAATACACTTACACTCCTGCTTGTTTTCTTCAGTGATACCATTGAAAATTGCCTGTTTGGTATAGCTGTGATTTGCTTTGGTTCATTACTAACCTATTTGGAAGTATAGCACAATAAGTAGGTCTTCTGTCTAATTGCAAATAAAATATTTCCATTATAATGGTAGAAATTCAATGACTTTGTTACCCTAACTCTTTACATATCATTGTGTACTTTATTGCTTATCCCATTTATCAGTGCAGCTGCAAGTTTCCTGGCTTTTGATCTTTCTTTCTTTTACCCTTCTTTCTTTCAGAGGAGTGTTATAAGCTCATTTAGGCTAACAAGGAGATTGCTTCTCTACTAGATTACATCCAGTAAATGTGCACAGCAAACAAAGATAAATACATCTCAATAATACAGATATATTTCAAACATCACTGAAGTTCCACAGTGAAGAATTGTGGAGAGTTGACCCTGGCTGGACACTTGGTGCCCACCAAGGCTGCTCTGTCACTCCCCTCCTCAATTGGGCAGGGGGCGAGAAAGTATAATGAAAGTCTTGTGGGTCGAGGTAACGACAGAGAGATCATTCACCAGTTACTGTCACGGGCAAAACAGGCTTGACTCAGGGAAATTAATTTAATTTATTGTGAAATATAAGTCAGAGTAGGGTAATGAGAAATGAAAACCGAATCTTAAAACACTTTTTCCCCACCCCTTTCCTTCTTCCGGGGGCTCAAGTTCACTCATGGCTTCTCTACCGCCTATTCCAAAGCAGCACAGCAGGACAGGGAATGGGGTGTTCAGTCAGTTCATCACACATTGTCTCTGCTGCTCCTTCTTCCTCAGGGGCAGGACTCCTCAAACTCTTCCCTTGTTCCAGCTTGGATTCCCTCCCACAGGAGGCAGTTCTCCATGAACTCCAGTGTAGGTCCTTCTCACAGGCTGCAGTTCTTCACTAACTCCTCCAGTGTGGGTCTCCACAGGATCACAAGTCCTGCCAACAAACCTGATCCAGGTGTGGGCTCCTCTCTTCATGGGGCCACAGGTCCTGCCAGAAGCCTGCTCCAGCACAGGTTTTCCACCAGGTCACAGCCCCCTTCAGGCATCCATCTGCTCCACTGCGGGGTCCTCCATGGCTACCGGTGGATATCTGCTCTACCATGGATCTCCATGGGCTGCAGAGGAATCTCTGCTCCAATTCCTGGAGTACCTCCTACCCTTCCTTCTTTATTGACCTGGGTGTCTGCAGAGTTGTTCCTTTCACATATTCTCACTCTTCTCTTCCGACTGCTACCACACAAGTTTTTTCCCCTTCTCAAACACGTTATCCCAGAGGTCCTACCAGTGTTGCTGACGGCCTCAGTCTTGGCCAGCAGTGGGTCCGTTTTGGAGACAGCTGGCATTGGCTCTATTGGAGATGTGTGAAACTTCTGCCATCTTCTCACAGAAGCCACCCTTGCAGCCCCCCCACTACCAAAACCTTACCATGCAAACCCAATATGAGAATACTGCAGTCAAAGGAAGGGTTCCTATTGATTTCATTGATTTTGAACCCTGGCTTGTCCTCAAATCAGAAAGCTGAGTAAAATTGTATCCTGGTTCATCACTAGGTTCTCCTCACTGTGTACACTTAGGGAAAATTCTGTAGTTCAGCAAAACTGTCATTTTTTAAGAGAATTGACTTACGGTTTGATAATTACTACATATCACATGCCAGTAATGGTTGTTCCCGAGGCTTTATTTACAACAGGAAAAAAGTATCTTTACAAAGTGTCAATTAATGTGGGATAACCCACAATTTGTTAAAACCTTATGTCTGGTGCTTTTATATCAGGTCAGCTAGCCAAGATGAAAGTTTTATGATGCTTTTTCACTCTAACGCAAATGCGCTCTGAGGCTTCCTTACTGTCCATATTCCTGATGTTGTTTATCAGGGGAAAACTGATAAACCAGGACAATAACTCCTCCTGTGAATTTTATGCAAAATCTTCATGGTGTAAACAGAGACCATCATTACATTTGGAAACCTTGGACATACCAACATTGGTTTGGTAAGTGCTCAGCTGTGTTAGCCAACAATTTGATATAGAGAGCAGTTAAAGCGATACTTGATTTTAAAAACACAATGGCAACATAGGCCACCCTCACGATGAATGAAACAAATCTCCTCTAATGTGCAAATGTGTTTTCTACCTAACGCAAATATACAATATTTGCATCAACAAAAGGATAATACATCTTCCTGTTTTCATGAAAAAAAAAAGAGAATAACTAGTTATTACTGTCAAATTTTCCTCTATACTGTTACTGTGAGCTGGCCCAGCTGTATTTGCAAAGGTGTGGAAAGCAGTGAAGTACACGCTTCACTTCACCTTTTGCCATATTAATGAACAGAGAGTTGCACCAGCTGGCGAGTCCCCCTTGCACACCCAGCCTTGCCAGCATCCCTGCTGGAGCCTTGGGCCGGGGGAAGAGTTGCGCTGTTGCTGCATCCAGCCCCAAAGCCCTGCACCTGGGTCGTCGGCCTCCTGGGATGCAGAGCAAACACCACCGGATCCACTCGCTTTGCATTACCTTTGGAAAAGGCACCTGAGCAGAAGCAGCAGTAGTTCATCAGCAGTCAGGTAACCACTTTTGCACTTGTAGGCAATCGAAGTGGATCTCAATCATCTTGGCACTTGTCTGGTCAAACTTGCCAGCTCTTTAGACAGCTGTTGTTTGATATGCCAGTCAGATGGGGGTATTCCCATTTTTGTTAATCTGTAGAAAGGAAACTATTTTCCTGATGCACCAGCAGTTAGACATATGACTTACACATACGACAAGCCAGCATTAGATATGCTATAGTGAAAGCTGAAAAATCTTTCCCTCTTCAGGCTTTTCCTCCAGATGTTTGAAAATCTGCATGTTTAGTGACTTTGTCCTCAAATCTGATGGATTTCACAGGGCACATGCAGGTGTTTGTCCTCCATGCCAGAACACCTATGAAAAAGGGAGGAGGAAATACTTCGTCCCCCTGGCTCCTTCTGTGAGGAGGCTTCCTTAAGCTGATAGTGACTGACCTTCCCCCTTCATCCTCATGTCAGGGATGGGGGGATCAAACCAGGTGCCTGATCACATCCCATATGGTCTCAACATACACACCAGCTGATGCCTGGCACCCTCCCTCCTCTTGAGGGAAAGACATCTGTGATCCTTCTCACAAGCACTGTTTGCTACTTGCTGCTCCAGGTTCTACACAGAGCCATCCTACTCCCTGCTCAATGTATACAGGAAGAAGGAAGGAAAACTTGGGGGTCACGCAAAGTCTTTCATTTTCTCACATCCATACTTGCCTTCTCTCAAAAATCTTTCAAAAATATCTTTTTTGTGGAAGCTCTGCAATTTTAATCCAACATTGACTGTAAAACTATTTTAAAAAATGAACACATGCAATATTTTCCAAGTGTCAACTGATCATGAGATAATGCAGTCTTGGAAGACTAAGGCTTGATACAGACATGAGAGCTATACATTTATATTCGAGAAAAATTAATTTAGCGGGTTGTATCCAAATGCCTTTTCTTTTTTTTTTAATTTACTTTAATGCAAAGTTTACTTCTATTATTTTTATTTGTATGCATGAGATCAACTATAATGGAATAGTATTGTTAATATAATTACAAGGGCCTGTCTCCAAAGGAGGAGATAATATGCAACATACTCTCCACTATATATTCTGAGCACAGATACCACAAAGTAAATGAGCAAAATTATTATTTCATCTGATGGGAGTTTTGACAGATTTATTCCTACTCTAAATTTCTTCTAGGAGAACAGAAAGGTGGAGAGGTCTTCCAATTATACCTGAAAGTAGTTAGATTTGAAAAAGAGGAAGAGAACATAGGAGAGAGGAGAAATTTCTCAATTGATGGCTTGGTATAAAAGAGCTTTTAAAACTAGAAATAAGATGACTTCACAGGTATGTAAAGCACGTAATCACAGTTAAACAGCAATAATGAAAGAATTAAACTCCACAGATCTAGGAATCTGTCCTCTAATTGAGGGGAAAAAAAAGAGTAGAAATTTCCATTGTCATGAAGCTGATCTAGGTTCAGCTGTTGACCTCTTTTCATTCTCTCTTTGTTACACTACTAAATACCAGGAAGTTATAACTATACTAAAATGAAGTATTGGATCAAAACCATTTTTCAAAAGTACTTTTTCAAAAGTACTTTTTATAGTTGAGGAGGATATTTGATCATTTTGCGGAAACGTTCTATTTCCTTAGGTATTCAGCTTTTAAGAAAGGCCACTAAAAAAGCACAGAGGTTACGCAATGTTACAATGCTGCTGCTCATTCACAGTAATTGGAAATTTCTGAAAAGGAGAGATAATTCGTCTAAACCTACAGACTCAGTAATATGCCTGAAATTTCAGTTAAGACTTGAGAGGATCTGAAGAGGACTAACTAGTGTGAGCATGAATTCATGCCCAAGTGATTTCCAATAATTTTATTAGCTCCTGTTTAAATTCTATCCGGAGAGTCCAAAAGGAAATTTTAAGTACAGTACTTTTTAAAGAAACAATTTTTTAAAATTTCAAAGTAGATATACAGAAATAGAAGAGAAAATGGAAACAACATTCTTGAGTACAAAGTAGTAGTTCTGCTTGCAATAAGGACAGCATACATTTAAAAAATGAATCAAGCAAAATTAAGATATTCAAACTGGGTATACAGGGTTTTTAAAAATCTGTATGTGTATATAATCTGGCTACAACATGATAGTGCATTTGGTAATAGATTGAAGCCAGCTTGGACTGTGAGTCACAGGTACACATATGCATTTCATCTGTATTCTAACATCTCATGCACTGCCCCAGATTTTACCATATTTCATTAGATAAACTCATATTTTTTCTAGAGGTTTTACTATGAGACAATAAATAAAAGGACAAAGAGAATCTTATATTATTCACCTCACTTATAGATTAATCTTGAGTGGCTTCTTTATAATTTCACAGCCAATAGGGTTGGTTTAAAGTTGCATCAAAATAATACTTTTTTGGAGATGTATTGGAAAAATATAATTGCAGAGCCCACAGTCTGCTTTGTCAAATAAATTTGTAACATTCATCTAGATTACAGCAGTGATCTCAAGTGAGATTTTAACAGCACTGAAATGAAAAGGGGAAGCACGTAAATCACTCAATCTGTATCCTCAAGTTGTCTATCTCCTTGCTCATTTCAAGGTGACAGTTCCTGTCTGGTACAGAGGTACAAATGCTTGTCAGTTAACATAAGCAGGCTTTTTCAAATATTTTAACTTTAAAAATATGATTTCAATTAAAATGGAGGTTTAGGGCTATTCAGACTGTGGTTCATTTTGGCACTGAGATAACGGAGAGACTGTAGAAAATCAGCAGCATAATTTTTAAGCTTGTGTGCCTCTTTTACCTTTACTGCTGTGATTCAAATGTTGATCCAAATAACACAAGAAATGCTTATGAAAAAGACTGAAAAACTTTAGAGGACTTGGGAGTATGCATCTTTGGTCCCCAAAGAATAAATAGAGGTCCAAGCTCCTAAAAGGATGGTGAGATGGTCACCATCCACCTGCTTTTGCTGGAAGAGACTGAAATACAGGAAGAAGCCCAAAGACAGAATCATGCTGGACATTTCAGTTGTGAAGAAGACTCTAATGAAGCAAAATCTGTAGGATGACTAGAAAACTGAAGAAGCAGAAAATGTATTTGGTGCTAAATGCATTAAAGTTAGAAAAATCCCTAGGGGAATGTGGTTCTAAGAACCAATACACTGCATCCTAATTAACTCCTAACTGACCTTTCTGGTTATTTGGTGCCCAGAATTAAATACAATATTACATTTCATCCTGCTCTGTCACATGGTGTCTTTCTATATCCTGCCCCAAATTGCATTTGTCTTTCATGCTGCCATATCAATTAAAAACACAAATCTAATTTGATGCTTGCCTTCTCCAGCAGGTCTCTCCCAGCATTAGTACCTTCCAGTTCCTCACTGCTGTCTAATCTATTTATTATGGATAATTTTTTCCTCTGCATTTTTTAGGTTGATGATTCACATACCTCATTGAGGAGACAGAACTAATACAAAGATTCAAAAACAGAAAAGTTGAAAATGAAAACAGACTCCCTCATACCTCAAACAAGTTCAGAATAATTGTCCTGAATGAAGTCATTCTGTCTTCAGAGCACCTTTTTGTTTGTTTGTTTGGCCAAAATGTTGGCCTTCATAGTGTCTCTGCTTTCCTCTGCGAGGCTACTTCCACACTGGCCTTAGCAGGAGAAACATTCCTATACATACACTCTGCTTTCATTCACTTGATGAGATCTCTGGTGCTCCAGGAGCTGGCAAGCCTTGGACTGGACTGAGCCAGGACCACAGTTCTACTCTGCTGCATGGAGGTGCAAGACCTAAATCATTCTCTGGCCACCTGTGCATGTAGGAGTCTCTCTGTCAAGGGACCTATTTGGTTCATGCCGAAGAGGAGGCAGTGCATGAGCTGCCGTGTACACCACGTGTAAAGACACAGCTTACTCTGTTCTCGAGTAACATGTGTGAATTTATGTTCTACTATTGTTTGCCTTCTTTATCTCCCTCTCCTTTGTTTTACATCTCTAGGAATTTTCTACAATATGGCTTTGGACCAGAGGAAAGGTCACTATTGGTCTTATACTTTGATCAGGTTAGTGAAGGGAGACACTGACCCTACATAGATATTTAATGTCTCTGAGGAATAGCCAAAAACACCTTTGCAAATGTTCTATGGTCTGACAGAAGTTGCTGAAACCACTCCATTGCCTTTGCTACTGCAAATAAATGCAGTACTGAAGCCTCTACGTCCCTGCATTAGTAAGTTTCATTTTGTACTTCACAGTTAATTTGATAGAGCTCCCCAGGTTTTCTTAAAACATTGAGTATTTAAAATATGTATGTTCATGAAAAAACCAAGCTAATTTCATAGCTAAATAAGGAAAACGGAGATTTACAAAAGCACATACGTGGCTGAGCTGATTTAAAGTTTCCTGTCTGTGCATTTCCATGACAATGAGGCTACAGAAATACATTCCAAACTGAACGGTTAGCAATGATAACAGTGGGCAAAATATCAATACCATCTGCTCTCCTAGTGCTCAAAGAGGGAAAACCTAAAATTAACCAAAGAAAATGAGCTGCTAAATACCCGCTCCCAAATCTGAGAGGTCTGTACATACCAGTAAAGAATTTGACCTTTAGTTCTTAATTTTTCCATATTATAAGATTTAGATTTCAAATGTTTCCTTAACTTAAACTGTTGTGCTAACACTGCTAAAAGGACTGTAACTTAATAAAACCACAGCAAAATTCTGCCTCTATTAGTAGTCTCCAGAACTGAGACTGATGTAACTGAGGAGAATAAACCACCTCACTGTCAACAATTTCTCAAGATTTTCAGCCTGGATTTTGCATATTCACTTTCACTTTTCCCCATCTAAAATTAGCTACTCTGTGCTGAAAAGATTCTCATAAATGTCAGTAGAGGAGCAGATATAATGTATTTCTGTTATTTTAAAAATAATGTTTTTTTCAAGTCGAGGCATTAAAAAAAATATTTGTTCTGGTTCTAAAAATAGATTTTTCAATTGTTTGTTTGTATTTTGAATCATGGATGTTGATCCCTTACTTCCAATCACCAAAAGAAAACAAAGGAACTCAAAGTCTTTAAGCCTTGCCCTACAATGAGATCTATGCAGATCCCAGTGCAATTCAGTTTCTTTGTGTATATTATATATTTTATATTGTCTGAAATCCTGCCACAAAGAGCCAGTTGGCACAGGCAGATAATGCACTGAGACTACTGCTAAGTCAGAAAGGAATATATTACAGTGCCTTGGTTGGATTTCACATAGAGAATGCCGAGACCAATAGCCAGTAAGTTTCTGCCACCAGTTCCTCTGGTGCTGTTGCACCTATGGATATGCTTTGCATTTTAATATCCCCCAAAAGCAGCTGGTAACACGGAAGGAAAAAATTTAAAAGCCAACTTACTAGAAATACTACAGTTGCTGGTATTTCTTTTTGATGCTGGCAGGGAGTGTTACGTCTTTCTACATACCCAGAATGAAAAAAACTTCCCTAATTCCCAACCAGCACACTGTGACCCCATCCATTTTCAGTCAGGTTGCTCACAAATGACAAAATCTATGAGATGTCCGCTCATCGAAATTCTCAGTACTTGAGAAGGTCTTTTTCTGGGAAAGGCAGGTCAGGAGAGTCCAGGCAGCTTTTGTGTCCCTTCAGAGCACCAAAAAATGAAGATGATGTCAAAGAGTTTACTTCCAGTTTGCTGCTACTTAGACTTGGGGGTGGAGAGGGGCAAGGTGGAGCCTCAGAAATTAAAGACATAGGAAAATCGATCAAAGGGCAAACCAATCAAAAGAAAATAGTAAGAATGGAATGAGAGGTTTGGGAAAAATCAACGGAGTTAATCTATGACCAGAAACTACAATTTCTTCTCATTCTTTGCAGAAACACTTGGGTGATTTCATATAGTAAAAGCTTAAAAAATTAGAGCTATGCGTGAATTTTTTTTATATGTATTATCTCAATGATGGCAACAGAAATATTCAGATGAGGAATATATACTTAGTTGTAGAGTCTGAGCCAGCACGGACTAAGTAGTCTCTAGTTCCTGGCTGAGCTAAGCACTAGAACCCTCACTGTTGAATAGGACCCTGCAAAAGATTCTATCAGGAGCTTCATCCACTTTTTTTTTTCAGTATATGATCTACTGTCAATGCTACTGATGGGAATCAAGTAGTACTGCTCTTGCTACTACATTTACATAGTAAGAATACAGATATTATACCTAAACATACTTTTATTTGAGAATTGTTAATAAATTTTAATATGGAGAGATGTTTTGAAGCCTCAGTGAAAATGAAAAGCTAATACCATTAAAGGGCTGAAGGTAATTATTTTTGCAAAGAATGTGGATTATGCTAGTCCTCAGTATAAAAATAAAGGGAATAAAACCATGGTTATAATTTCATCTTGGCAATATAAATAGGATAGACAGATGCTTGATATTGTAAAGTAATTATAGATGGCTAAACTGAGAATAAACCTTTTTTGTAGATAATGGTTTCTGATTTTGAAGGCTACTTTTAAATCCATGGTTAAGGTTTTGTCTTCCTGCCAAGGACACGAGTTAAATATTTAGTATAAAGTGTAGTGGTGGTTTCTGAGATTGACTTTTAATTAAAATATGCAAGCGGGCTGATAAGTCATGGGTCAAACAACATGACATTCACCAAATTGACAGAGATCGGGGTGGGGGTGTAGTGAGATTATAAATTTATGTGATGATCAGAATCTTGTAATGTAACTAAAAGGAAAAACGACCGCAGCATCTTTGCGAGTATTCTGTGTCGCAAAAAGACAACAATGAAGGAAAAGACCCTTGACACATTCCTGAAACTCAAAGCTGTCTAGCATGGCATCTTTGCGAAGCTGTAGGCTCTGCAACTGATATGCCATAGCTCTCTAACAGGTGCAAGAGAAAAAGGAAAGGTAGCACTACAGAAAAGTGAGAAGGAAGAGACAGAGTGGTATTGATGTGGTCAGCGTTAGGGCATTTCACCTGAACGTACACCTGAGGCAACAGAACCAGAAGGGGTAATAAATAATTCAGCAAGAAAATGACATTTCAAAACAATGAGGTTGTCTTTCTCTTTCCCCTCTCAATGAAAACCACTTTCAAAGAACTTTCTGCAGAAATAGCTGCAAGAAGTTTCTGCAGTGAAACACTTACCCACTTATACTTGGTGAAATGATGCAATCCTCATGCAGAAAGGACACTGCCTGCTGAAAAGACAGGAGTCTAGAATAAACCTAGCTTCTTGAGCAATTAAGGCATCAGATACAACCCTGTGTTTTAAGGCCAGACCTCAGCTGGTAGAAATTGTCATAAGTTGTCTCATCTCACCGGAGCTCTGAGCAGTTACACCAGGGAGTGGTTGTCACTGGAGTATTGTGAAAAGTTTTGTTAAAGTCAAGTTAATGAAAATGTAAGTTCAGCACACTGCAAACTGACACACTGGAGAAGGGGAAGCACGTTATCAGCTTGACTTGGCTGCACTGGGAGTGAAAAGCACAGCATTTTCAGTCACTGGAGAGTGTGTGTAGCAGATAAGTCTTTACTGTAGGGAAAGCTGGAGAAAGCACGTGGAAGGTTTTAAACTGGACACAGAAAAAAAATAATTTAAAAAACCAAAAATAATTGAAGTTAAAAGAGGAACGGCTGGATCATTATCAGGTTGTACACTGTCTTAAACAGAACTTAGGATATGGTGGGTGAATAGGACAGTATAAACTTCTGATTCATAGCATGCGAGTTACCCCATGGTAAGGTACATCTGCCCTTACCTAGGACTAAGCAGTAAGCCCTGCAGGATGACATCACTCCTAATAAAATGGGGTAAACCCACTTGTATTTACTGTAGCAAGGGACACACCCTTCGCTGGGTCCTGTGGGACTGCCCGCAGACTGCAAGGTCACACCTAACTTACCCATCTGTGAACTGTCTTAACTGGGGTATCACAACATTGGGATTTCACTGGTAGCAAAGGCCAGTGTTGGAAGTGTTCAGCCTCTCTTGGCTCCTGCTGCTGCTCACCACCGCCCTTTATTGCTCCCCTTTGCTGGGCTGATGCAACTATTAGTGGGTTTGAGCTTCAGGCAGGACTATTTTAGCTTTCACGGAGCAAGCTATAAAGTACATCCCTGACACAGACTATGAAAAAAAAAAAAACCCAAATCCTGCAATATTTTCATAATCCTCAGTTTTAAGTACTACAGGGAAGGACCTACAAACAGATGAATCATCACATCACATCCCATCTCATCTGATGGGTCAGTAACAGTAGAGGAGGTGAAAATGCAAGAAGCAGCATGGAACAGGGCATTGGGCAGCTTGAGAATTATTTAATGTGGCTTTGTTGCCAGAGAAAGCATAGCAAAGACCACCAATGTGGCTTTGGTGCTCAGCTTACTTACTTTTGTATTATGTGTGGATTTACCAAGCTTTGGAAGGCAAAGATCTCAGTTGGGCTGCACATGGCTAGAGAGAAAAAAGAGAAGATGGAGACCCTCAGAGAAAAGTACCAGATTCCTGTTTCTAGAGTTAAGACATGTTGAAGGTTTTCTACTTTTGTTATGCACAGTCTGCTAGGAAAGAGGCAGCTCTTACCTATCTAAAAATGTCTTAAAATTGAACTATGCTTTTAAGGGAATATGATATATTCTTCAGGCACGTATTCCAGCTCATATCTAGCATCATGATTTCTTAGATTTCATGTGAACAAAGGTTCCAGAGATCCTTTGAGTATTTCCCTGTGTAATTTAAAAGATAGCACAAAAGAGGAAAAAGCTCCCAAACCCAGTAAGCTTTTCAGGAAACAAATTTACTTAACTTGTTCCTGATAGAGTCCCCAAAAGAGACAAAGCCCAGGAGGTTTCCTAATGTTTTTCCGTCTTTAAGGAATACAATATTCTGGCTTGAAGTGAAGAAAATCTCCTGGTAAAATTATCCTTTCTGGGAAGTATCTACTGATTTTTGTGTCACCATAATCCTATGAAACTATAACAGGCTTCTGTCATCAACTAGTTTCTGTCCATTAATAGATTCTTCTCACCCTTATTTGGCAATTCATTATCATGTACTAGGTGAACTGGATCTAGTAGAGGAGATTACAGATAACGGTACAAGGAAAGAGGGAGTAAAAGAGGATGAAACATCTAAACCCTTGTAGAATTCCTACTGATGTCGACAGGAGTCTTTCCACAGGCTTAGAGGAGTGTGAGCTATGCCCTTATTTATTTGACATTTTCTCTGAGCTGCAAACGTGCCTGTAGTTACAGATATTCACTAAATGTCTGCCTACTAAGAACAAAGAGTCAATGAAATGATATTTCCAAAAGTAGGTAAGTACTATTTTATGCATATTATCATAACTGGAAATAAAATTAATTATTGATAGTATTGAAGAAGTCTGACTACAATGATTTACTGCTGAGAACAGGTACACATGCAGTTGCTAGAACAACAGAGCTCTCCTACACTAAGTACTCTAAGCTCCTAAAAATAAACTCCAGCTCATTACAATTATAGTTGAGATTTCACTTCATTCCATTTAGTAGAATCAAGTCAATATTGTTCACGAGGTGAACAGAAGTTACACGGGACACAAGGTTAAACACTGAAATCCACTGAAGTGTGTCTTTGAATACGACATACAAATGATTCTGTTGGATGCGTAAAAGCCTCCTTTTTGTAGAGGCAAGCTTGTACAGCTATGAAGCCTGGAAGGTGAGTTGCTCTGTCAGATGCATGTGGTGAATGTATAACATGAGAGCAAGCGAATCTGCTAACCTCACACAAATCACTAAGCCCTTCTCCAGTCAGTAAGGCTGTTTTTAAACTCCACGGCAGGGGCATGTTTTGGTGCACCCAGCTGCCAGCTCTTTGCCTAGCATCCCAACTTTTAGACACAGCACAGGTTCCCTGCTGTTGCATGAGTGAGGTGACAGAATGCAACCAGCCCAAATGTCACACCAGTACATTCATTCATGCTCAGGCTAAGAGCTGCTTTCAGCTTTTGGAAATTCTGTTTGTGGCTGGGAGGAGGATGCTAATTCAACAGCATCCTTTGAGTAGGTTTTGCCATTCTTGTGATAACTGGGCTATGAAATGCCAGGTGGTATTCATCTCCCACCCCATCTCTTGTGTTGGCCCACCACAGAAATGAAAACACTTGCATGGCACAGAATCCTTATGTGAAAACTAGTGCTGTATAAAGCAGCTGGGCTAGTTTGAGGCTTCTTCCAGCTTCAGAGTACCTGTAGGATATTGCAAAAGAAGCAAGCAATTAAATACTAATATTCTCCACGTAATGGTATGGCTATTTTTGTAAAATGCTCCCCACATTTGCTCCCACTCTCATAGCCATATACCTCAAACAGCATTACCTGTTTCCAAGTTAAGCATCTTTCATATCTAGTCAAGGAAGAGAGAACAGACTCTCCAGACAGCAATCCCTTCCTTCCTTAGATAGCTAACTGGGAGTGCTAGACAAACATCTCCCAGAGAGACCTTTCTCCATGCACTTGAAAATCACTTGAGTACACAGAGAGGTGAGCAGGATAGTTGAAGAAACTCTTACACAGTTGCTTTCCAGAGTTTAATGGATTCTTTTTATTATTTAACATTTGTTCTTCGGTCATGTTTACAATCTGAAAGGAAGGCACTGCCCTCTTGGCTAGGTGTTGTACAAATACATAATAAATTAGTCTCCTTAAAGCTCTCTGTCTGCAAATCTAAGTGGCCTAGAAACCTAGAGCATGAATGCCTGATGTAACAAATGCAGGAGCCAAAGAACTGAGTTAGAGCTGTAAAATAATAGGAAGTGAGCAATTTTGGTCTGAGCAACTGGTCTGGAGCAGGGATTAACATAGGAATTAGCATAACATGAACTTGCTATAAAGTGGTATGCTTCTGCACAGACTCTGAAAATGGAGGTTGGCTTCTTTAAGAGGTAGAAATGAGACACCACAAAGTTTTCATCTGTAAAAAAAAATAAAATCTGTAGTAACTGAATGAAAATTTCCGTTTCACAGGTGAAATGAGTTTCCATGCCCTTCTCCAACTGTATGAAAGAATCAGCAGTTCTTGCAGTTTGCTTTGCCTAAATAAGAGCATATTTCTTGATTTTCTGTCTTTACAGGAACAGGAAGGAAGACCATACTATCATATTATATATATCTCCATACTTAAAGATTTTCAAAACTTGAATAGACAAAGTCCTAAGTAACCTGATCTAACTTTGAAATTAACCTTACTTTGAATAGGAGGGTGGGTAAAATAGTTTCCAGAAGTCCCTTCAGCTTTATTTACAGGGTTTCTATGTTATATGAAGACATTTTACAGTGAACTATACATTTTTTTCAAAATAAGTGCCTTAATCAAGCCCACAGTACAAGATATCAGCCCAATCCCAAAAAATAAGCACCCTTGTGTTAGGTAATTAAGCGAGGACCTTTAAATCATAGAACCTACAGTTCAAGATGGGGATTGAAACCTATTGTCAAGATGAGAAAAGCAACCTTACATTACCGCTTTCCAAGTGGCATATGTCACTGAAACAATAAAGCCTGGACTTAAGCATAAGAAACAAAATCTAGTTAGAAGCAGGCAAATTGCTGCTCCTGCACAAAGTACTGGAATCATGAAACACAAGTTCTTAGCCTTTATGGCTGCTTTGCAACACCATGCCAAAAACAACAACTTCTTTGATACATCTACTCTGAAGACCCGAAGAGATGGTTTGTAGTTCTTGCTTTCTGAGCCTTAGCCAAACTTTACACTAAGCTAGGTGTAACAGCACAGTTTTCAGTGCACCATTATGGTAGGCTAGGGGCTACCACAGTGGTTGGTCAGTCAGGCACTTGAGGTGGTTTTCCAGTAGTGGGCATAGCATACTGCAACATACCTCCCAGATATGTGTTTAAAAGGTTAAACAGCCTCATCTCTGCAAAGTTTCTATCAGGTGTCTTAATGCAGCCCACTGAATCACCATATGGAGTGTGTATTATTGATTTAGACTGGGAGCACCTCAGCCAGACATACTGCAGACTGCCAAGCAAAGTGTCCGTTGGTGTCGTGCTAAGAAGATGAAGAGACAAGGGCTATGGAAAAGTTACTATTAAATGCAGTTTAAACAATTTCACTCCATTCTAAATGTCAGCCTGAAATTTTCCGGAGTTTTAATCTGCCAACTGTATGCAGGCTGGTGATTTCAGCTGAATGATTCCCAAGCTTTATTATCCCAATCTTATTTTAAAGCATGCACCTTGTTGAAACAGACCAAGAACACCCACATGGATAAGGTGGGCTGGTGCTTCTCTTTCACTAGCTAAAAACTGACAAATAGGTTTTATTTCCTTTGATGCTTTACTTGTATTATCGTAAATCCCACTCAGCTTTGGAAAAGAAAAAAAAAGAGATATATTGCAATTATACCTTCTTCTAAAAGAGTACGGGATTTGCTAGGGAATTTTGTACAACTGTGGGAAGCCAAAACCATCAAAATATTCTCCATGAGGCTGATAAATTGCTATACTGAAAAGGTAATGAATGGATGAATGTATCTGTAGGTAGCCATAAAAATGCTGTGAAGACAAGGGGAGAAAATTAAAGGAGTTTAAATGTCACCTGGCAAACCAGAAGTGATTCTGGAAACAAATGCTGACACTGGGGAACACCAGATCCTTTGGGATTGAGACTCTAAGCTCTATGGCATTTTGCAGGAGTCCATGACAGTTAGCATGAGTACCCCCTAGCTGGGTCTTGAGTGATAGGCCTTCTTATTCCTCCATACAATGAGAGAAACATTTATTTTATATATGTCATTCTTGGCAAGTGCAGGAAGGAAGAAATCCCAACACATCCGGATGGGGGATTTCTCTCCCCTGAGGACAGCTGGTGTTTGCACCATTTTCTACTAGGAGGGCATAATCACATTAGACAAGGTAACTTTAAATAGAAGCTCTGGAGTACCCTGGGAGAGTGAACCTATTGGGAGACCTATAAATCTATGTGGTGACATCCTCTGACTATGTTTCTTTCTCAGCATCACTGAGATCTGTTCAAGATTCAGTTGTTTCTTGGAGGCTTTACTGCTGGCTGAAAGGTATAGATACTTCAGGGAAGAATTACTCCCCTTTCGAACTTTGCTGAATACATATACCTGAAAATATAAATTGGGTTTGAAGCTGATTTTTTTTTCCAGACACCACTGCAGAGATTTTCCAGAATTAAAGCACAAGGTCTTGAAAACAAAAAAAAAGGCCAACAGCGAGGTGTGTGAGTCAGAGAACTGGCAGCACAATGCGAGGCTGTTCAGTTCCAGCCCACAGGGACAAACCAAATTGAGAGTACCTGAAGGTCACCTCTATCTGCTGGCTCTCAGCTGACCTATGTGAAATGAATCTTTGGTCTCAGTCCCTGGCTCAAGTGAAGAGAGGGCTGTCCAGAAACAACTAACAGTTCTGGAACCTGGCAGTGCCCTGCATGAGGTATCTTTTCTGTCAGTTTTTATACAGGCTCAGTTTACCTGTACTATTTGTCTGTCACCTTCTCCACATCCAAAGCTACAGCAGAGCAATGGTGATCTTCAGCAAGAGGTATTCGAGGCTGTATGCAGCCCTGCTGGCACAGGGGTATGCCAAACAGTTAAACAATTTGTAAATTAGTGTCTCCAAGTTGTTCAGTTTACTCTTTCTCCATCACTTCCCATTTCACCTCCTTAATTTATGCTTGCTATTGTTACTTGTTATAGCAGGAAGTACGAGATCCTGGCACACAGCTGCTGTCTCTCTTAGCTGGAACACAGTTCGCTGCTTCTCCCAGTTCCTTGAATGTTTTTATAGACTGTCCCAGCCTTTGATGGAGTACAGCAGGCTCCCCTTGCTAGTACAGACACATGCTGTTGATAAGCTGTGCCAGCACTGAATAAAACATCTTCTCTTTTCTTTATATACTCCACAGTAGCTGTTAGCAATGGCCTTAAATTCATGTTAATATGGGTAGTAAATTTTGCCTCATATTTTTTATGAGACTGGATTTCTTTCTGTCACCAAGGAAATTAAATAAAAAATATCCATTAACACTTAAACTAACCATATGAAAGCTGCAGCTCTCCTCATGCATTAGCTTACTCTAACCTGAAATAACCAGCATTGCTAGTATGATGTAATATCACTTGGGGTGTCCTTTCTCGAAATTTTAAAGGACAGAAGAGAGGATCTTCTTACAGTTTCCTTTGTGCTGTGAAACACTCTCTTTTGCAGGCAATTTCCTGATTTTTCAATATGAGTAAGAGCAGCAAAATCTGTATGATGAAGTAAGATCTGTGTCTTCTTGTGTATCTGTACTAAGCCTGGTTGCATCAGGATCCAATTTTCAGATGAGTCTTTGGGTACTTTGGTACAATGATGGCAGTTCTTATTAGCAGTGATGGAACGTGGATTTTTGCTTTTAATTTATGCCATAACCACTCAAGGAAGTGTGAAAGTGGTTATGTGATTGAACTAATGAGCAGGGTAAATGCCATTGTGAAAAATTGTGGGGATTGCTGTTCTGCTATTCCTAACAGGCTTTCACCTTCTAAGCATGGAAATAAAAGGAAAAAAAATATTGGACAGACAGTAGTTAGTATTTATAAAAGAAAGGAATTTAATAACACGGTATAGAAAATTTACTATTGCGCCTGAAGGCCTCAGTATGTGATTATAGAAAGTGGGCAAGTGTCCTCCAACTGGCAATACAGAAAGGAAAGCTCCCAGTGACAAAACAGCACACTCAATAATGACTGAGAGGAAGATAGCGTTCAATGTGGACTCAACTAGTCTCTTAAAAATACTGACATTAATACAATTTTCCCTGGCAAAACCAAGGATACTCAACCATGGAATCAAGCAAGCAGTATTTGTAGATGATACAGACTGAGTTGTTAAGATTGTTAAGTAGAGGCTACATTTCCTTAGCCTAAATTTCCTAGACTCAAGAATAAAGAACACCCCTGTGGGCAACTTTGAGAGCTCTTACAAGCCTAGGAAATGAACTCAGTATTTCCTGACTGAATCCATTCCGAAGTTTATATAGCAAAGGAAAGGTTCAGATTTGCTCCTGATCACAAGCCTCAAAAAAAGTTCATGTTAAAGAAGTTCAGATCCAAATGTTACTGTGCTTCTTAAACCAGCCTCCACACCATTTCTCACTCTTGCTTCTGTAGCTTGCAGAAGCCCCCCAAGAAAACTTATTTTTCATGACGCCCAAAATCAAAGAAAAACAATTCTCAAATGAGAGTGGCTAAATCTCATTTAAAAGAAAATAAAGTTAATGATAAAACACCTCTAAGAAGCCTGTTGTCCTATTAAATTAAGGGCAAAATGAGTTCAGTATAGAACCAAAAAAATTGCATGATCTTTTGAACTTGGTAGAGCGTTCTTACAATTCATGAAGTTAAATAACAGATTCTGTACTATGAAAAATATAAACCAAGAAATAACTGAGATGCACAACCCTAGGAGCATCCTGATCCTAACTCATATTGCCCTGCATCTTGAGTTACCACCTAAGCCTGTGGAAAATGAGTTCACGTGCTGCTCCGCATGGGCATCATTTTACACTTCCTTTGCAAAGTTGACAGTCAGCACATCATCTAATAATTTCAAATTGGACTGAATGTATTTATCATAGGAATATTTCCCATTAGCCCATCCTCCAAGAAGCAAATACAATTACACATACTGAACGTCACCACTTTGAGGTCAACACAATTTAGCAAGAGTAAAAATAAATCATCATTGCTGTGGTATGGAAATGGACACTTTGTCTTGCCAACTGCATTACTGTACTAGTGAGCAGATGTGATTTGTCCTGTTGGGGCCAACTTTATTGACGCGTAACCACACACACTTCAGTCAAGCTAGATCAGGAATTAATTTGGCAATCTGGATTAAGATTGGCCTAGTTTTTTCCAATGATGTCTCCAGGGTAGTTCACCTGGGAACTTATATAGACTCTTCACACAACACTAGGTCCTCTAGGCCCACCAGAAGCGTGTACTGTAGGTTATTTGTGCAATTTTGCCCCTTACAGGCCAGAAACAGACCCAATATTGTTATTGAAGCTGTATGTGTGATTTTAGTTACCATGAATAAGGTGGTAATTTATCCATCATAATACTTTAACAAGCATATATTTAATGGATTATATGACTTATTATACACATTATAAACTCCTAATGATATTTCACACATCTTCTGTCTAGAATTTTGTGACAATCTACCTTATCGCTATGATCAGAATATGCTGCATCAGGAAGAGCCCTAGAAACACAATTTATCATAAATAGATCATTTATTCTCTTTAAAATTTTCACAGAAACGGATTCAACTTGCATAGTTTCTCTTTTTGTTATCGTGAAACTGGCAATATACCGAACACTGAAATTCTGTGATGACTCATAACTGCTACAAAAATTAAAAGAGAACAGAAAATAGAATAATTCTTATAACATTCTCATAGCAATCTCATAGCTGTGATACAAAGTTCCAACAGAATTCTCATGATACTAATTGCAATGAACATCTGTAGCTATTACAAAATTAACCTATTTCCATACCTCTGAGTGGTTTAGTTGTTTTTTCTTACAGGCAGTGGCAAACTACTGTGTGCAGGTCTGGAGCCCTCAATATAGGAAAGACATGGACCTGATGGAGCAGGTCTAGAGGAGGGCCACAAAAATGATCAGGGGCTTGGAGCACCTTTGCTACGAGGACAGGTTGAGGGAGCTAGGGTTGTTCAGCCTGGAGAAGAGGAGGCGCCGGTGAGACCTAATAGCAGCCTTCCAGTACCTGAAGGGGGCCAACATACAGGAAAGCTGGGGAGAGTCTATTTACAAAGGACTGCAGTGACAAGATGAGGGATGATGGCTTCAAGCTGAAGAAGAGCAGATTTAGACTGGATATTAGGAATAAGTTCTTTAGTATGAGGGTGGTGGAACACTGACACAGGTTGCCCAGGGAGGTGGGTTGAGACCCCTTCCCTGGAGATGTTCAAGGTGAAGCTCGTTGTGGCCCTGGGCAACCTGGGCTAGTTGGGGGCATCCCTGCTGACTGTGGGGAGGTTGGACTGGATGACCCTAGAGTCCTTTCCAGCCTGGACCATTCTATGAGATTCTAAATTAACTTTCCAAAATTATCTCCTTTTTGAATTACCTGCATTTTCTCCACTAACTTGAGAAATTATCAACTGTATATGACTCTCTGACTGTATCATTAACGTTTTAGTACAATAATTGACATGGTGACCGAAGAAAGCAGAACTGTGTGGTGTCAAACTCTACGGGTATCAATCACAAATGTCAGTCCCAGCTTTCTCAATGCTGTAAAACCCCTCCTCATTAGTGTCAGTTTCCTTATTTTTATCACATGTAAATTATTTTATTATAAGCAAGTGAAAACTGCTTTGTACTTAATGAACTGTTATTGCAGAGAGCAAAACAGATGACTAAAGTTTTGGGGACATTACAAAATAGCAGACCTGCATCTACGCCAGTTAAAACTTTATCAGGTGATCATAAAAAGGTAAAAATTGTTGGAGAATGAATGCAGGATCTCTGAGTGCTGAAAAGTAATGATTTTGGATATGAATGTACATTTCACAGAATCATCCTTATGGAATAAAATTCTACCACACAAAGTTTTCCCCAAACTGGCTGTCAGAACATGTCTTCAAAAAACTGGAAAGTGAATGTGATACAGATTTGGATTAATTGTGAACCAGAAAGAAGTGAACTGAAAAAAAAACCTTTGGGTGAAAACACAAATGTGAGAATGGAGAAGTGATAAACCAAGGTTAATTTATCTCAGCAGATGATCCTTTTAATTCTCCCTGCTTCAATGGGGAGAATTTCTCCCCGTTTTCTCCCTGCAATGAGTAGCAAAAGAAGGTGTACTGCAGGTAGCAAGCACAGTAGCACCACCACCACCATCTTCTCCATTCCAACTTATTCATATATTATGCTCCTTTCTCTGCATGTTTGTAGCCAGTAGATAGTTGTTTGTACTAACTCAAATCAGCCGTAAGGTCATTTTTATTATTAGTTGCTGCTTGCTGAGGGAGATCATCATCAATCAGCTGCTTCAACAAAGGGCCAGCTTAAATCCATCCACTGATGCATGTCATAGCTAAGGGATGGAGAACTGGAACCACAGATGGTGTAACTCATGAAGCAAAGTCAAAAGAAATAAAAATTACACAAAAAGAAATAGCGACGCTGATGGATCAGTGAAAAGAGTCACTTAATCAATGTGATGTTCAGAATCACACAAAAGACAGTCCAAAGATGACCCCAGGATAGTTCTGTTGTCTACTAAAGGAAACAGTTCAGAAAACAAAAAGCACGCCACAACTTAGTCTACACTAGACTCTGTTTGTAGGCTACTAAAAGTATCTCAGTAGGGGTTAAACACAGAAATAGAGATGTCAGGATGGGGCCTCTGCTGAACAAGCTCTCCTCAGCTGTGGTTGGGAGACTTTGCAACCAAAATAGAGAATGTTTTCAGAAAAGCTTTCACCTCTGTAGTCTAGGCAACAATAAAGTTGCAATTTGGAAACTTAAGGAAAAAAATCATTACAGATTTATAGGCAAGAAAAAAGTCTGAAGAAAACCAGTATTTCAGAATACAACTCCATCATCTAAAAGAGTAACTTCCTACCACAATTTTTATTTTCTTTCTGTGCCTCAGCATGTATGCTACATTAAAAGACTCCAGTTTTCACCTGAATATGACTAAGTGAACAGATCAGCGACTCCTGGGAACTTAACAGAATTCACATTACTATAATCTACTCTAAATTTGATTCAAAACTTAAAAATAAAATTTGTATGTGCTATGCTTAAGAGACAAGTGAAAGAAAATGCATGTATTGTATCACAGACCTAATGAAAGAGCCATTTGTTTTTCTGAATTGTACATGAGTGGGTAATTATCTCCAGCAGGCAATTTTTGTCTGCTTGTATACAGAACAATACTGCAACGCTACAATACTTCTCCATCTCCAGTATCAATTTATGTACATAATAAGAAGCAGGAAAACAGTCATTGTGACCGGTGTCTTTCACAACAACAATTGCCTCATTAACCTTAAATAGATCTTTCTAACCTTAGCACAAATGAGAAAAAAAAAGCAAACAAGAATGACAAGGTATGCATAGATCCTGCCTGCGCCAGGAGACGCGCAGAAGTTGACTCCCATCTTGCCATACCTCATGTGCTCTACAGACTGATCTGGAACAAGACTGAACAGAGAAGCAGTTCAGCTGACATTAATACAGTCTAACTGGATAGAAATCAGACCACGTCCACAACAGTTATGTGCCAAGCACACCAGCAAATAGGCAAAAGCAAACTGGTTTTCTGATAAACTCTCTACTACGAGGCCTCTTCAGACTCACAGCTATAACAGGAAATAAGTTGCTCACAGCCATGCCCTGAAGTGCAGGTTTGGCATCAGCCTCAATCAGTTGGGATTGGTCTGATAGGGGTGACACTCAGTGGTGCTGCTATTGACTACTTAAATAGCGATGGAGAGGAAAGATTACTGGAGCTTATTATTGTGGCAGGAAGACAAGAATACTACAGTAGTGCAATAAAAGCCCTCATTTGTAGAAAAATATCACAAGGTACTGCCTATACCTAGCAAGAAGCTCTGAGAAATGAGGATGAGCCCAAATTTTTAAATCTCCTGCAGGTTAAGCAAAAACCATTTTGAAATCTATGCTTTTCTGATTAGAGCACCTTTCCTCACAACACAAATAATTTGAAAAGAAAATACACGCTAGGAGCATGAGGATCTGAATTATTTCAAAACGTTTTGTGAAGCAGATGTTTAAAACTGAAAAAGCAAGAAATGGCAATGAAACATAAGCAAGAACCATTTCCTCAGAAATGCCATTATACCAACTGGAAACACAAATGGTGGAAAATCCTACTGAGATATGCACATTAGGGAAATGCTTAACAGTTCCCAGAATTAATAAGAAGTAGCTGTAGTGAGCTAATGCATAAATGGAAATAATGCCTAAGATGATAATTTTTACAGATAAGATTTTTCCTCTGCTATTTTTGGATGAATTGGTAAATTGCTTTTCACTATGAGTAATAACTGCTCATGCCATATCATATCACAGATTAATTGTAGTGCAGCTTGATTAATTTTTTTTCCTCTTTACCAACCAAGCAGTAACTAAAGCTGATGAAACTGAAGTAATGACCTGCCTGAAACCTGTCCTCAGGTATGAAATGAACTGCTCTCGATACTAGCATTGTTTCATTTAGAAATGTGTAACTTTCAGGAATATGCATCTACTTCATTACATTTTTTAAACATCATTTCTCCTGGTTGAGGGATCACTCATTCAACCAAAACACTGAGCTGCTACACCTGACTGGCATGCACAAATGCATTGCTCTGACAGCATCAAGGATTCCTTGCCCACTCTCTTCCTTACACCTCTGACTTCAATTATATTAGCATCAAGCCCCAAGGTTATTTGATGGATGCATTAACTGTCAATTGGACAATAAAAAACAGTTTCCACGTAATTCTGTGGAAATGCCTTGGCTGGCTGGGCTAGAGGGTACTATGGAAAAAAAGAACATTTGAGAAAAAGCCTTCCACAGTTACTGAGAATTTTGTCATGAATTTTCATATTTTATTATATCAGAAAGTGCAAGGTTTAGATTTTGCTATGATGTAGATATTTGTAGGTACAGCTAAGTCACACAAAGCTTTATATAAACCTTAGGTATCCATCAGAAGGAGTAATTTTAACAATTGTCCATAGCATTAACACGATAATCTGTCAGTGCAGTATATGTATATGTATACCTGTTGAAAATACTCTGTACACTTGGCAGTTGCTGAAAGCATATAAGACCTCAAGAAAATAAGCACTATCTGTATGTTAAGTTTTCACTAATTTGTTTGTATGAGCCTGTATACCTCCAGCTCGAATATTTACATGCTGACGCACAGGGCACTAAGAATCATCTACTGCAAAACTGAAGATATATGGCATCTTTGTGACTGAATCTTAATTTGTTCTGTGATTCAAAGTCATGAGCAAAATTATGCTTGCAATTCATTAATTTGAAGGCTGGCAAGTATTATTAAGCAGAAATTTGCATACAAAAGGTGTTGCTTTTTAAATACTTATGACAGAAAAAATAATGAGTATACAAATAACAAATCTTGCATGAATATGTATATGGCTTAATGGCACCACTACTTAATCTTTTCCCTAAATTTATCTAAACCAAGGAGGCTTACAGGTGGCTCTCAGTAGGCTGTGGTGTCACCTAATACAGCAGATTGAAATCTTGTTTTACAAACTTTGAGACTTTTGGTAGTCCACACTAAATTATTTGTTAACCAGTTTTTCTGATAGACAGCTCTGGAAACTCAGACTGTATAGGGTCTGTCAGAGCAGTGTCAGGATTCTTCATCACCATGACAAGGCAGCTGAAAGAAGACCCAGAGAGCAAAGGTGCTCTAGGGCACCTCCAACCAATGTGCAGCCAAGCCCAGATGTGCACCCCCCTATGCAGTTACAGGATACGTGCCTTCTGCATCTACAAATTATCTTCCTCGTACTAAAGGTTGATGAGTTTCCAGAAAAGCTACACGTCTATAGAGGAGGAGTATGGGATACAGCATCAAGAGCAGGGGTAGTTTGGTGGTGGTGCATAACCTATGGCCATGAAACCGAATACCAAAGTGGAAAAGAAACAGATATTTTCTCCATGGCAATATGAGTATACATTTCCTTTTGGACTTATTTCAAGGATTTCTTTAGTAACTACCATCAAAATAGGCTTGATCCTCCATAAAAAATGACTTAGAAATCATATGCACAGGCACCAAGTTGCATGACATTGAAGATAACATATACTGGACTGTTTTTTGTCAACTCTGCTGCACAGTGTGTGTATGGAGAACATGCTAGTTTAGGAGTTCCTATAACACAGTTTACATAATATAGCCATTTCAAGTTTGGCTTGGGTGGTCTGTCAGCCATTTCCAAAAGGCAGATTGCCCCAAATCAGTAAACAAATAGGGCAACACCATTTCCATGAGATGGTAGTAAAATCCCATGAGATTCCTCTAAAAGCAGGAGAATCATCTGGAGCAGTTATCATTTAGCTTGCAGTGCTCTTACAGGCTCTCCAAAAACAAATGGAAAAATACAGTGCCTGACCCAAAATGTTTTCAAGACACAGCTGCACATAATAGACTAAAGAGAGGCTCAGTAAGGACATTTTAATCCTGACCTTGTACGTACATAACATACTCTAGTACTTCCTTAGGGATCACCTGTATTTTGTTGGCCTAGAAAACTTACATAACTATCATTCATCATTTCTGAAAAAGCTATATCCTGAAGACAGGTTCCAAGCTTGATCTCTTGACTTTTGTTTATTAATTATAAAATTGTTTATTATGGCTTCCTTTTCATCAGGCCAGAATTAGAGCACCAAAACATCCAGGATGCACATTATATTACTGTATTAACAGGATTTTCACGTGATTATGAGGCACTAATTAGGAGTTGGCCTATGTCGTGAATCAAAATTGTATGCCAGAGGTATTGATTTCTAAATTACTGGAATGGAAAAGAGGTATTTAAAAGCATATAAAGAAATGTGTTAATTTAATCAGGTACAGCTGATGTAAAAAGTATTTTCATCCAAACCGCTTACATTATTTCCAAGGCTGTAATACAGCACATGAAAAAACACAAATAACCATGAATGTAGAAACTGCAGTTACAAGTAGAATCGATTCTGTGAGAGATACCAACAGGCCGTCACGGCTTTTGGTGCAAACTGTGCAGACTTGGACACTGGTAAGAGAAAAGCTAGGACTGGCAGATGGAGTGAGGATGAAGGTAAATTGAATTTCACAAATTTATCAGAATCCAGCGCTGAATCATAACATAGGGGGTGCCAGAATATCTGGCGTTAGAATACTTAGTAGAAGCAAACCTTGCAAAAAATGTAAAAATCTCACGCTTTAGGGTTTAGGCTTAAACTGATATGCAAATAGTAGAACCCAAGAGGAGACCTTCACAGGAACATATTATCCCATGCCTAGAATAAAAGTTTTAATGCATTTCTGACTGAAACTCTCTTCACTTTGATGCCAGGCTATTAACCTGAATGGTACCTTCACCCGAACCACAGACATTTTAAATTTCCTCCATTCTCTGATGCTTGGGCCATACAAAATAAAATCTACCCAGTAACTCCTTTTTTACTATGCAACAGCAGTGGAGATGAGGCTGTGTCTGGGAGGCAGAGAGTTTCTTTGTATGGTCCTGGTGAAGATTCACCATTCAGCATGGCATTAGCTGCCGGGCTGGCTTGGCCCAGGGACAGGCTGCCTCTTGCATGTGCTGAATTCGGTGAATAAAAAAAAAAAAAGCAGCTTTTATTACCTGAGATCTCCAATCATTCCTTTCTTCCTTGTGGCTACCAGGAATCCCTTGTATAGGCTACCCCAGTACCCTTGTACTTTGGGCTGCAGTACTGAAGCCAGGAGAGAGACAGGCAGAGCCTGACCTTTTTACTGATCTATGTTTTTGTTCCCCTGTGCTTTTTCAACTATATCATACAGAATCTTTTGTGTCTCCATTAATATTTAAACAATATTTAAGGTATTCCAGCCAGGAACAAAATGAGCTGTACAGCCACTGGTGGACTAATGAGAAGAGCACCCACAAGTCACATAGGCTGTGGGGAAATCTTACATGAAAGGGCAAGAAAAGAAGACAAATCTCTGTAAAACTGCAGGTATTGGTGCTGCCTGTAATGGCTGCAAAGCCTCTGAGCCCTTGGGAGGAGGAGGGAAGCAGTCAGCTATTTCATCACAAGATTTCTAAACTCTTTACAAACCAAGCTTACTACTCACTGTTCTAAACTCGCCTTGAATGCTCGCCAAACCAGCCTGGGGACTTGTGCTCCTGCGGTCTAGGACTGTGGGGGACTCTATCATCTGTGGTCTGGGTAGATCAGCAAAGGTTACACTGAGCGAGAGTGAGAACTATTACCCTCGTCGTTCAGCTGGGGGTGCCACAACACAAAGAGGTTGAGGGCTATACTCAAAATAAAACAGCACTCTTCAGGAAGGGACAAATTCATTCCAGTCTCAATTCTGCAAACACAACTATTGGTTCCCCAAGTCTACCTTACTGTCTTTCTGTCATTCACCTTTGTCATTCCTAGTTTATTGATTTCTTGTAAGACTGCTTTTCAAGGAAGAAAAGCTATTCCTAGGTTTTATCAGTAGCAGAGGCCAAATTTCTGAACAAACTGCACAAAATCTGCAGAACATATAAATCCTCAATTAAAAAAGACACACATTGATACAATTTGTCAGCTTTGAATAGAGCTATTAACCTGCACCCAGTCTGGAAGCCAATTCATAGGTAGAGTTTTTGCTGTTTGCTTCTGTATGATGTTAATTTGTGGGCATCTGACAAAATATTTGTCACATTCTGAAGAATATTAAACTTCCCCTGTGATACAAAAAAGTAGGACTTTAGATGGTGAAAATTATGGTAAAATGTTAATTGTGGGTCTTAGCACTCTTCACTTATCCTGGGCAGCACAGGGAATTTCACTGGGTTTATTCAGGTAGGGAAGCACCGTTTAACGGGAGAAAGGTTTGGGAGTCAGGCCATAAAGCAGTACTGAACATATTTTGTCTTTCAGTTTGTTTGGTTACCCCATGAGGGATAGAGTATTTCCTAACTGTATTGTTTCTTCCAGCTCTATCTCCAAATCCAAATATAAACCAAGTTTGTTTGTTTGTTTTTCCCCAAGAAAGTCACAGAAGACACACACAGGAAGTCTTTATAGCTGTGTGGGACTTCTGGACTCTACTGTGGTTTTTTCCTTCAGAATGTATGTCTGTTGGTGTTAGAATTTGATTCAGTTCTGGTTAAATTCTTGTACTTTGCACTATATTGTACTATTTAGCAAAAATTAATGTGACTAAACACAAAGTCACCATATTTTGCTAAGGACTTGCAGATTTGGGTATATTTTGCTGTTGGAAAATCTGGGGGAAGATTTTAGGTCTTAATAGAAAATAAGGCAATTCTAATGAATTGAGTTCTAGTCAAGTGCCACCTTCTTATCAGCACCCCAATGACCTTTGTGTGGTTTTTAGTGTTGCTTTGCTACAGAAATACAGTTCCATATTCAAAAGAACTGTAAGGTGTGATCAACTATATTGCGTTAGTGGAAACTGAAACTGTCAAATGATGAGTGAATATTTTTTTTTTAATAATTGGGCCTAAATTCTTTGTAATCTGGGTGATACAGAAAGACAAAGTTGAAGCAGTTACAATGTGTGGCCATTGATTCATAGTTTTTATCTAACTGAAGCATTTCCAAGGTCAGTGTTACTAGTATCATCAATGCATCAAAGGACAGGGGACAGTAACATCCTTTTGGCATGACTGTCTTACCACCTAGACATACAAAGTAAATCAATATGGAAATAGATTTGTATTTTTTTTAAATACCACTAAATAGAGAAATATTTCCCCTTGTATTTTTACATGCAAACCCCACTTTTAGGAATCACTGATAGCAAGGTTAAAATCATATTCCACTAAAATTCTGATCAACCTTGTGATCAAAGGAAAGGTGCATGTTGTTAGGTACATGACGTGCCAGTCTTGTGTATGTCTATACACACACTGTCATCAAGTGAGGGCAATGGCAGAGCTCAAATAGCCACAGGACATTATTATTATTATTTTTTAATGACACACATTTGACTCAAGATGATTTTCCTCTATTGGAGAAAAGACATGAGAAAAAAGAAAGTACTGACTCTGGGACATATGTTGTCCTTAATATTTGGGAAGCCTGTAGAAACTAAAGGCTGAACATGCCCCAAAGAACAAATTAGAGAGACAGTTATTTTGAGATGCCTGAAACCTTCAGATGTGGGAATAGTGGCATAAGATTGCATGCATGCTTGCAAGGGGAGAGGAATTAGAGAGTAAACTCTGTGCTCCTTGGGGATCACTTATGGTCTCTAAAGAGGTTAATGTGTGTCCCACAATCTGTTCTCATATGTAAGTTACTTTAGTCATGCTGAGAAGAAAAAAAGAGTAGAGCAGATGGCCATGACAGATGAAGACAGCAGCCAACACTTCTCCTCGGGCAGAAGGGCCATTTAAACCTAAATGAACTAGTCACTTGAGTGATGTAGAGTGCTATCAGGTAGAAGATCTGGCCTCATTAGAAAGGGAAAGCTAGACAGCAGGCTGTCCTTGGCATAGAGGACTCAGGTGCTGCAGAGCACCATTTTCCTGTGCAGTTCACCATGCCCAGAGCCTAGATCTTATTTTAGGCAGAACATGGTCCACAAGAGTCACCTCAGACATCTATTTGAAGACAAATAGGGAATCCAGCCTCAGCTGAAGACAAGTCATATGTCTTAAATCTGTATAGCCTGTTCCTCACTACAGCTTTAGTATTTCAATTCCAGGAAGAACTTTGTCCTTTCTTGAAGACAGGCAGATAGACCTCCTTTTAAAAACTGAGCAGGATTAAGAGTTGCTAACTGGTGCTTGCTATTGAACCTGGCCCTCCAGAGCTTCTCTGTTCCCAGGTGGTTCATTCCTCATCACCTTGCTTTCTATCAGGAGCAGGCTATGGGTGACAGTTTCTTCTCTTGCCTGTATGATATAGAATATCATTCTAGATTTATTTTTTTCTCAGCTGCTCCAATAACATGTAAGAAGATTTTCTTCAGTTAACTGTGAAAGAAGTGAGAGTGCCATATTTAACTCTCTCATTTGTTTATATGTTTTAAAGCCTATGCCTTTGAAAGAAAAAAAACTTTTTTTCCCCCAGGTTTTAGATTATTCCAAGTGAGGGATTTTTTTGTTTTAATTAAAAAGGCCAATAACTAGAAGGTTATCATAGAATATGCTTTGGTCTTACTGGACTGTATTGATATATCTCACAAGATGCTTCATATTCAGAACTAAGCTAAAAACTAGGTATTACTGAACACTCCTGCATTATTTCATATTTATTGACATCATCTGCTGTGCATCGAAGCCTCATCTCTAGAATTTATTCACTGAATTTTTGTCTTTGCTGCTTGACCAGATGTAAACAATATTGATTCATGCATAAGGCAGGGCAGAGTATCTTCTATAATGCTGTAATCCCTTGCTAACAATCATTTGGCTAGGACAGAGAATTTTGCATTTAAAAGTAGTTGAGATTTGCTTTTCTGAATAATTACTGTGATTGCCTGAGGCTCCTTTGTTGAAATATCAGAGAGGAGATGGTTTCAGCAGCTTGATGATAAACTGGACAACTTCTGGCATTTTAATTCTGTTCCCAATCAATACTGACAAAGACTGACCTTGTGCAGAACTTATAAGTACACATTTGTGATGAAATCACTTCACGCGTTCATTAAGATCTTATGAACATTATATGTGAATCTCTCAAACCTATTTTTAACCATTCCAGGATAAAATTACATGAGCTGAATACAAATAAGAGGAAAGATGAGTTTTCTTTGTTGATGTGACTCCATGATTTGTATTACTGAAAGCATTTGAGTTAACAGAAAATGCATACTGATATTCTGCCATATAAAACCAAGATTAAAAAAAGCACTATGGGAAATAAGTAGACATATAATAAAATGCAAAAGCAGCATGTGTTCAATTTCAAAATATGGAGAGGCTGAAGGACTTGGGCTACTTTGCTGTAACTAACACAGCTTTGCAGAACACCAAAACTGTTCTAGCCTTGTGTTTTAGAAGGTGTACACAGCCTGACATACAAAATCAACCAAGCTCATAGTTCCTATTGTTGCCTGGCTCAAAGGGAAGTTTGGCTATTGATATATTATCACCCACCCTGGTAATATATTGGTGGTGTCATGATACGTTAAGAAGTGCATAAACTCTGCTTCCAAGTAACCACCAGATGCCATTTCCATCTAAATAGAACTATAATTTAACACTGGTTGGTACTTCCTAGAAACAGCAAGGTATTTCTTAGAGGGTATTCCCGAGCGGAAAAACACAGCATCATAAAGAAATACACCACCTCCAATATTGTGCTTACCCATCATGTGGTGCAGGCCAGAATGTCCTATTTATGTGGGAGCTCAGCTCCTGTTTAGAGATGGTAATACCCAGACTGGAGGGCTCCACTGAGTACCGTGGAGAAAACTGACTGCAATACATCAACCTATCACACCAGTACAATAGGGAAATCAGAAAGAAAATGACATGCCTGAAGTCCATGGACCATTAAAATCCTGCCTGTCTGGGCTGGCTTCAGCCTTACTTATCCATTTGGAGGAACCTGCAAACACTTAGCCGTGAACTAGAGAGGAACAGCTGGGCAGACACAGGGAACAGCACGGCTTTTGGTAAGCATTCAAAAGGCAAGGAGAAGAGCTCGAATTTCTCACTGACAAAACTGGATGGACTTTGCAGAGCAAGGAGTGGAGGGAACTGGAGCCAGGAGTAATTCAGCTCAGCATTCCTGAGCATTAACACCAAGTTTTAACAGTGTCACCCAATTTAATTGTTAGGAAAGTGCTTTTCCTCAACCTACTATCCGTGCAATTCTGTTGTGTTCTGTGCCCAGTGTATGCTCAAGAGGAGACAGCACTCATGTGGTTTCAATCTCTAGCAAAGGAGGACTGAACCTTTATTTAGTGTCAGGAGCAATACAGTAATGGATACAGAACCTACAAAGCAGACAAAGTAAATCAAACCTACATGAAGAAAAATGCTACAAAAGATCGGGGAAGTTCATCAGTTCTGTAAAATGGCTACTACTGTTTTTGCACAGTTCATTGGCTATTCGTATCTTCCTCTCTGCTGAATCTTTTGAACTAATGCAAGGGCCCATCTAAGAGTCATGCGGCATGGCCATTCCACTTTGCCTAGCCTTCAGAGGTCCTTGAAATCTCCTGAAAAGCACTGTCCTGAACTCCCACTAATATTAACTTCAGTTTTACTGCATCAATATCACAAAACACTACATCATTGTGCCTTGACAATACTCTAAATTCCAAATAGGTACCCACTGACATTCAGCTAGATGTAATAGAAGTAATATAAGAGAAGTAGTTACTTCTCTTATACCTGGACTATCATGGCCACACCGCCGTTAACATGGTCTGAAAAAGCAAGGAAAGTATTTGACATACAGGTGTGAAAATCAGCAAAAGGGCCTAAGTTTGTAGTTCAATCAATTTCTGAATAAACAGCATTTTGAAATCTAGGTATGTCAAATAATGATGGTTTCAATATCTTTGGAGATACTTCCTGACGGCAAAGAAGACGTAAAGTTGTTAAACTAACTTCAAACGTTCTTACAACTTATTTCACTTGATTCACGTTCACAATGCAGTTCAATTACCTTATTTTCTAGACTGATAAATGAGAACTAAAGATTAAATGAATAATTTGCAAAATTAAATTCAGTTCTAATTGGTTTCTATCAAGCATAGCACCTCTCATACAAAGGTAACAATGACCTAATGACAAGAATAAAGTTATCTTGTGATGCTTTCCCATTCAGTTAAACCTCAACTGTTTCAAGAATTAATTGCGTTACAGGAAAAGTTAGCTTTTCATTTTCCAGTGCCCAGGTGTCAGCTATTTTTCTTATCTGGGTTATATTCATACATTTCACTATTGCTTCATGCTCTTGTCATGCCGAGAATGCATTTACTAGAAAAGGATAATAGAGAATTCATTACTTTAATGCTTCTCAAGTTGTTAAATGAAAAATCGTAATAGTTATGACTTACTTTGTGGCTACTGGTGACCTTTTATCTACACACTTAACCTTCAGCCATTTTCTGGACAGTTGAAGTCAATAAGAATTCTGAATGTTAGACCACACGGGAACAGTGCCCTCTTATTTAGAGAGGGCCATACCTACAGTGTGCATATTTCAGTGGGAGTGAAAGATTCTTGAAGCATATGTATTTTTTAATTACCCTAATTGTTTGTTGGGTTTTGTTCCCACTAGAAATATCCCAAGCCCAGAATAAGCTTTGTGCATTCATGTCCACTTTATGTTCACTTTCCATAAATAAATATATTAGTTGTTGGCAGGATAAGGAAGCAGCCATGAAACACAGGTTAATCAATAAGTAGCCATAGGAAGTAAAATCTGAATTCATGAGGGCTGAAGATCACATCAGAAGTCCTGCTTATTCAGTTAAAAACCCATGTGACTAATGCAGATAAAATTACACATCGCTCATATTCATGAGCAAGCAAACAGCTTGAAAAAATCTAAACCCCCAGAAACATTGATAAAGCAATTTGGCAAACAATTACAAATAATACTTATATTTAGAGAAGTCCAAAAGTGCTTTGGACAATTTATGAAGAAAAAAATGTAGGCTAAGTTCATCAGATAAATTGCTAGAGCCAAGAAAATAATCTATCACAATTAGTTCCACTACAGCACCTCTCAGTCATTAGAAATAAATAACTTTCTCATAAACATACACCAAGTAGATATCCAAATATTGTACTGATTAAAATGTACATTTTGCATTTCATGCCATTGGAGATTTGTTCTACTTATTTATTCATACGGTAAATCATTAGGAATATACATACGGCACTGAAGTGGAACATGGTGAGTAATTACACACTGGTGCAGAAAGACACAGGCTGCTGTAAGGAGGAGAGGGTGTGCTGTGAGCTCGGCTGCGGGAACTCCGTCTGCCTCTTCCAAAGGTCTGACTCAACACCTATTACTTCTACATAAGTACGTACCCGGCAAGACATACATGCGGCGATTAAAGAAAGATCCATTGTGCTGATTGCAATAAAGGAATAAATATCAGCCAGCACAGAACTGTGGCTTTTATTAAGGGGAAGTTGCTATTGATCTGTTAATTGCAGCTCACATCATTGTGGGTGATTGGTTTCCTTCTACCGCATTGTAAACAAGGAAAGGACACAATTGCTTCTCTCAAGCTGGATGAAATGAAATTGAGCTATCAAGATAGATTTCTGATTAAGTTTGGGGGTTTTCTTGGTTTGGTTTTTGCGTTTGTTTTTTTTTGGAAGCCAAGTGTGAATTTCTGCTTGAACACTGAGCAGCTCACATTAAAATTGAGCTATCTGGGCACATGTAGTGTCAGATTTTCCAGTCTTTCAGAAATCACTCAGTATGATGGAGATCTGAGCCTGCAATGAGTGAAGTCAGTGTTCTCACTCTGCATTTGTCCTTACTGATGTCTTCACTGTCCCTCTAGATTTACTTCAAAAGCGAAAATGGGAAGGAGGCAGCATGAGAGCAACACAGGAGTAGACCAAAGGGGAAATTTAGCGAAGAGTAGGGGAAAAA
>VXBJ01007648.1:186729-266739 GCA_013400055.1 Nycticryphes semicollaris | reverse complement strand
AAAAAGAGAAAGAAAAAGGAAGGTAGGTGCTAAATCAAACTTTTGGGAGACCATGATCAGCTCAGTGAAGTTTCATCTCTGCCTCCTCAAGAAAGGAAAGGCTTCAAGATAACCTGGAATATGCAAACAATGTTTTGCTGTTTGTTTTTTTCTTTTTTTGTAGGAAAAGACAGTTTTTCTAGACAACCAGAGCCATTTCATTCAATGCAAAATAAAATGCATAACGTTACTTTTGTTTTCCTTAGCCCTTCCACAGTGCTTATTACTTCTCTAAAAATAAATAAATAAATGTTCAGCCCCAGACCCTCAAACCACTCTGTTTTTTCCCATGCTACATTTAAAAAGAATAAAGGCTTGTTTTAGATGAAAAAAAAAAATTGTGAAGGTTCACTAAATGATAACTGTTTGCTGGAAACAGAAAGTAAAGTTTTGGCAATAAAGGAGTAAAGTTCACAACCCAAGTCATTAGTGCTTACTCTTCCCATCAACGTTTTATTTATTGTTGGTGCTATGATGAAATAGGTACGGCTAGAGCTTTGGGAAACCCATATGTCAGGCCTTATCCTCCACGCCTTCAGGCTAGTTTTGACACCTACTGAGTCTTATGTTAGACAAGCCTGTCATTTCATGCACCTAGTATATATATATCTAATTTTCCCCCACCCACAAAGGTGACCTACAATTAAAAAGGGAAAAATGGGCTTGTGCCCATATTTTTCTGTTCATCCTAACAGAAAAGAACCTATGGGATCTGCACTGTATTTATGGCTGCTAGTTTGTTCTCAGACTGGGAAGAAAGGCTTTCAATACCTGCAGCAGGAGAAGGGGAGTCTGCAGAGACAAGAAACTCCAGAGAAATGTAGGAAGTACAAGTAGATTCAAGGATTTGCTGTTTCACAAAATACAAAGGGCTGTGAATTAAGAATTTGAATTATTGACATATGTCAATAATTCACTATTGACACAACAGTAGAGAGAAAACTTAAAACTATCATGTCCCAGAAGCAGTATCCCTTTCTTTAAAAAAACCAAAAATTCATGTCTTACCAAGATTTATAAATACAGCAAAAATAACTAGTGAAATAATTACAATTTATAAAACCATACCAGTATAGTCAAAATTGGTATTTTTAGAACAAAACCAAAACATTTTCTGATATAAGACAGAAAACTCTTAAGGACTGGGAGACAAAGCTAATAGTAAATGGAAAATACATTTTCTAAACTATTCTATTCTTCAAAAGTTCATTGTTCCTGGTTAAGGGCTATTTTAAATGCAAGGAAACTTCCAAGTTTGTGGAAGATTAGTCTGCTGTTCTGTGGTACCCAGAAAGACAAAGTGATGTTCAATCCTACATCACAGGTAGCAACAGTCACATGAACTTGGCAGACTCAGTTAACAGGTGCCTGTCCCACTTTTTCCTTGCACTCTGAATAACATTCCATTCCCTTCCCTTCTCTTCTCTCTTGTCCTCCTTTTTGCAAAATTTCTCCCAGGCTTGGCCTCATGACAGAGGTCAAAGAAGAGCAGTTTATGCCCATAAGAAGCTACAGCTAAGCTATTCGAAAGGCATCTATATGTTACTTCGTACATGCTGGGTTTATGAAATTTTGTGGCAAAAAAACATTGATCTGAGCCGTGACATGATCTAAGAATTTTACTTATTAATGCCAGAGGATGCAATTTTATTAAGGCTAAATATCCCACACCTGAGCATTTTCATGGAGCATGACACAAAAAATTTCATATAGCACTGGCTGAGTTCTATTAGTACTGAAGAATACATTATTTTTAAGGAGACACTGTTAATTAAAATAATGCATCTGCTGCACCTGTAAATGCTACAACTGATCTTCTATCAGGTTATCTGCCTCGGGAGAATCCAAGACAGCTCTTTGGTACTTCAATGAATCGTAACAAATACAGCTTCTGCCACAGCAGCATAAAACATGCAGCACTGCCTTTCACCAGCTGACTTAGTGTCCCTTGCTGAATAGAGAAATAAGGGGCTGTAATATCCTGTAAGTGTAAATGCTCATTGCACGTGGAATTCAGAATGCATTTGAGAAAATATATGTACTAACCATTCCTGAGAGGGACTAAGTGGAAGGGGCTGGACCAACAAAGCTAGAGGCAGCACTGGTGGTGGAAGAAATGTCAGCAGATACCGAGAGCATAGAAAGAGGCAAAAATTTGTACTGCAGTAGGTGGCTGCACTAGGATGTGAAAAAGAGTTGTAGGTCCTCCTGCAACACCAAAGAAAATGTTGGAAATGCCAGTGCCAAAGGAAATGAAAACCTTTGCAGTCCTCTGGAAAGAACAGGTCTGGTCTGTCTGCTTGGCTCAGAGCACCAGCCCTCCAGCTGTTACCTGCTGGAGCTTTGTGCCTGTTCTTCAGCTCTTCAGGCAAATCACTCCCAGTTGGTGACAAAAGGCCACCTTCTCCCCCTGCTCCCCAGTGCAGCCCGGGTTGTATTCACCTTACAGATCCAGGCTGACCCCGGTCCCCAGCCACTGCTTTGCACAGCCACAGCTCACTAATCTCTGCAGTGAAGCCATTAGAAGTGATAACAGCTCCACCGTTTTAGCAAGGGGAAACATAATTTGAATACTGTGACTGAGAAAGGGCAGAAGCGTGGCTGGTTTATAAGCCTTTTTAAATGGTTGTCTGACTAGGTTTCTTGCTCTCAGGATAGCATCCTGTTCTCAGTTTGGACTAAAGAGATTTCACAGGCTCTGAATGATAGGACAAAGTGTCATTTGTTTTCTCTACAGACATAACTGCTTCCTACTCAGCCTTTGCCTCAGAGGTACAATCATGGAAAGACAGAGAACTTGAGCATTTCTGCAGTTGCAGATTGACAACATTGAAACATAGTCTTGGCCCTTTCAAATGCCATCTGTCTAATGAGAGCAAGGTCTTTTCTTTCCCTCACAAGAATTCAATATATTTTGTTGTGTAAGAGAGGAGAAATATAAAAATGTGCAGTATTTAATTCAAGGAGAATGGACATGACAGCAGAAAATGGCAAGATAAATTTGGGACTTCTATACATCTTTTACCAAAACAAGAATATGGGAACAAGAAAGTGAAGTGCAATAAAGTTTAAAGCTAATAAATATTTTTTCCACATCACTTATAATTAACCTGTCAAGTCAGTACCACAATAAATCACTGAGACCAAGCACTTAGTATTCACATAAAGATCAGACAAATGTGGCCCAGTTCTCTTCTCCATCTAAGGAGAACTTAGACACTGAGGGAGACACAGCAGTAACATGCAGCTCCCTGATTTTGAGATGCCAGGCTTCAAAGCAAGTTAGAAATGTGTCTGAACAGGTATAAGTTAAATCAATAGTGCACTGTCTCTCTGATTGCTGCCCACAAACTGCATCAGGCCAGGAAGACACTTCTACAGCAAATCATTCAATGAGTATGTGTTGGAAAGCCATGTGAAATGTCCTACCAGTGCTGACGTGTTTCCAAAGACCTGGATTCTCTGTCCAAGTGCAGATTCTTGGCTGCTGTGTGATGCCCAAATGTCACTTTTGACTCCTTGTCCCATGGTCTTCCCTTCTCTAACTAAAAGTAAAAATTCTGATCTCTGCAACAAGGTGCCCTGAGATTTGCTTGTGAAACATGGTAGGTGTTATTGTCGTATCTTTCAAAACAGGATATGGTGCTGACCACTTTCAGAAATGATTTATAGTTGAAAATTATTCATCTTCCTGAGTATGGCAATCCCTATGTACCCATGCAAAACAAGTGTTTTAACCCATAAACCATAACCATTTAAGCCACATGGCTGATATGTTTATATGCTCTTTCAATTTCCTTCTTATCTACTCAATCACAATATTTAGTTCCAAATAATCTCCCCAAATTCAGGTACATTCAGAGCCAGGGGTTCAGGATTCCATTTCAAACTGTCAGATAACAGATGTAGCTACAAAATGCTCACAGAATTAAACAATGCATTAAAAAAACCCATATACAATTGAGTTAGAGGCCAAAATCTCATCCCCCTTTAATATTACCCAAATAATTAATTGCAGTGATGCACCAAGTCTTTTTAATGACATGTACAAATAACTCATGACCTTGAAATGTGTCTCAAGCAGAACTTAAATAGATCAATTATTTCAATGATTCATCTCTGAGAGATTTTTTTTTTGTAAGGCTAAACACATTTCTGTATTATGATATCAGTTGATTAAAGAAGGTCTTCTGAACTAGTCTAAATTAGACTAAGTAGAAAAAATCCTAAGGAATTAATTTTTAAGCTATCTTAGATTTGTGTGTTCTTTCTGAAATATTTCCTGAAACTAGACGCTGTCAATGAAGGAAACAACTCACTGGTAAGTTTAATATGACTATTTGCTATCTACGTTTCCACAAAGAATGTAGCATCCTTTTAAGGGAAAACACAATTCTTCAGAGGTAAGAAAGACTTGCCTCAAATGCCTGTATTAGTGTGGGCTTCTGAAGTGAAAAGTGACAGATGGCAGCAGGACTAGCTGCTTGCTAGCTTACAAGGACAAAGCTGAGTGCCTCTCTCTTTGACCCTTTATTTTCTCTATGTTTTTCAATCTACATTCTGTCATCCCAGTAACCGCTTCAACACGTAATACATAAAACCTCAATGAACTGAAACAACATGCAAGTTTTTGTCATCTTGTTTTGTACTATACTAATCTATTTTATTTGTCTTTCAAGGTCCATGAGTTTAATGGAACTTGTGTCAGGTCACCATTTGTTTAATTTTTCCCCATAAAATCAGCTGTGCTACATTAAAGTTTTCACAGCCAGCAGCCCTTACAGCAGATAAGGTTTAGTGTGAGAACACCAAGATGTAGGACAGGATGGAGCATAGAGCGGGGAAACACCTCTAAGGCAGCAGGGTGGCCTGTGACATGCAAGAATTCAGTAAAAGTGAACATGGTGGATACACAGGTCACTTCCCACACCTCAGAACTCCCCTAAGACCCTTTTTTTTCTGTTGCACAATTCTTCTTACTTACCTAAATTAAAAGGCCACATGCATGAAATAATATACTTGGATATCCTATACAGTGTAAAATTCTGCGTTCATCTTGCTTCAATTTCAACAGGTTATTTAAAAGCCCATCTCCTTACCTGTCTTACCTCCCAGACTCTCCACCATCCCTAAACTTTCCCATCTTTAGAGCACATTTACAAGAACTGTTATAAGCTCCTTATCAATGCTAAGACAGGTAGTGGTGGGAGAGGACAAATAACCTGTGCTCAAAACTTCACACTCCCAATGTAATAAACTGGACACTACCTACTGATGATTCAGCACAAAACCCACCATTACACCAAACCTTGCAATCTGGAGACAGACAAATAACATTGAGCCTAATCTAAATTCAATGAAATTATTTCAGCTGATTTACAGGGCCAATCTGCTGGCCCCACACGGAGTTTAACATGAGGAACAGCTTTCGGCTTCTATATCGGCATTCTATTACAGTAAATTAGCAAACTAAAGTCCCTATTGTTTTCCCAGTCTAATTAAGATTAGTTTTACTGTTTTAAAGGAGCACTCAAAAGCCTTCACAGGTTGATAATATTCCATTACTTGCACCACACAGAGAAACAAAACTGAGCTAAACAGCAAAAAACATTTGACTAAGAGACATATAACAAAATGCTTCCAATATTAAAAGTAAGCAAAGCTATATCCTGATAAACACTGGCCTTAATTTTTACATACAGCATAACACATCTGAGATTTGATTGCAGAAGGCAACACATACTGAAGAGATGAGATTTGCAAAACCAAACATTACGTTCAATACACTTTTCCGTGGTTTAAAAGCAAGAGAAACTTTACTTCTATCAGATGCTCTTCGGTTTTATGACAAATAGAGCTAATGCCCTGAAGATAAAGGAGACCATTAGAGCACAGCATAGAAATATGCTCAGCATAGAAAACTGTAACACAGACAAAAAGACAAAAGAGCTGTAAATTTTCTCTCCACGTAGAATAATTCAAAACATGTTCAAGACAAAAACAGGACACAGTTAAGCATCTGAAGCAAAATAATACAAGGAAATTATATACAGGTATGAAAAAATAGCATATTACAGCCTCAGAATGTCATACAGACACTATTAACCCTTCCAACACCCCATGGATGTTATTTCCACTAAGATGAAAGTGACCATTCTGCATCTACTCGACTTTCTGCATGGTTGAACAGATGAAATTCCTCATTATTGTCTCTTAAGTGCTTTTAGGTTTGTGTTGTATGAAACAACAAGATATTAGTGTTATTCCAGATGCAGGAATGGGGACAGAGATTTGTCACTGAAGGCAACCAAGTGAATCTGAGTTACATCTTCAGTAATATCTGAGCTATCTTCCACCATTCATGTTCATTATATTCAAAAGCAACTGCATTAACAGTGACCATTAAAACCCATACAAAGAAAGGAAGCTCTAGCATTCTCTAAAGTAGGCCACAGATCTACTGGAAGTGGTGTTTCCAACCACTGTGATCAAACACTTGTGTGGGAAGACAGGCTTGCTACACAGAGATTTTGTTGAGTATCCCCTTCACAGAATACATTTGCAACAACAGGAGAACACTTTTCTTTCTACCTATGCAGTAGATAGCATACCATAATATCTTCCATTGGATTTTCTGTTGGTTTCGTATTGCATCTCCATTAGAAAACAGATTAGCCTGGGAAGAGGATGCATTTTTCAGTGCCCCGTGAATTGACTTTTCTCACAATATATTCTGTAAATAATGCTGCTGCCCATGCCAGACAGTGGACTCCCACTTCACAAAGGGGCACAGAATGCTTTACTAGTTAGGAAGAAAGTTTAGGGGATTAAGGAATAATTTGCCCTGCCTGGGTTAAATAACCACACCAAAAAAGTACAACATGAGTCAAGCATAAGTCAGCCTCCTAGTAGAGCTGTTATTTGGTACAGGTTGTCTGCTTTGTTTCCACGATCTTTCTAGGAGATAGAAAGGGAGCCAGACAAGAGGGGTTTTAGGCTATCGCCTGACCACGTAGAAAACCTGGCTGTAATTTTTAGCTTTTAAATACACAAACATCTATTTGAAGGGTTTCACAATTGAGATTTAAAAGAACAAATTGAGTTTTCCTGCTCTATTCCATTCTGCACTCAACTTAGCTCTACGTTTGCTTTTTAAGTGATTAGTTACTGCCACACATAGCGGGTAGGCTGAAATCCTTTTTCATCCTTGCTTAGCATCTCCCTACAAGGCTTACTTCCAAAATGATTGAAGACAAGAGTTCAGAAACAACAGATGCTGGCAGCCTGCCAGTCACATGCACCCACACAGATGCAAAGTTAAAAATATATCAATTCACGCCTCATACAAGTGGGTACGTAGGATAGAGAGGGCTGATAGAACAGATTGAGAGGGAGAAGTGTATATTCACAGAGGGCAGTACACATGTATCTGTCAAGAAAAGGTTACAAGGAAAGAACGAGAACTTCTGGTACTGCTGTGCTACGGGATAGGGTGCCTTAGTCAAAACCTTTATTTGCTGGGCTTTTATTGCCTAGAAATTTGTACCTGGACTGGGATTCTCATCCCTTCTTCCCAACACATAAATAGTGTTGATAGGAGAATCTTTGGTTTCAATTGACCATCTAAGGTCAGTCAAATCTCTTTGACAAAGGGACCAATGTGACAGACCTGTTTTCTGTGATCATCTGTTTCTTATGGGCTTAAATAAGTATATTTTGCCTCTTCTTTCACTGTGGCTGAGCTGTACCTTGAAGGTGGCACGCTCCTCCTACAGAATTCAAGCTGAATTCAAGTCCTGGACAGCCTAAAAATAGTAAACTATTTTTACCAAAACCCCAAGGACTGTACCTTAATTTCAAAGGGTTTGGGTTTTTCTCATATGTTTGGGTTTAGTTTTATGATTAACTTCTGCTCCAGATTCCCTATTTCGAGCAAATCAATTCTTTTACATACTAAACAGGAGGAAAGTTTTGAGCAAGCATTTGGGTCCAGTCTGAAAGGTGCTACTTCCCAAGGACGATTGATGGCCCAGGCTCAGCTGATATCGTACAGTGAGGAAAAGATGTTCCCCTGTTCTCTTAAGCCTTAACGCTTTTCTTGGGTTCTAAGTCTTCTTTTAAGAGACTTTTATTCCAAACAAACACAAGGAGCTGCTCTTTTTAAGAATCTGAAGTAATGTAATGACAAGATTTTTATCTATTCTAATGGCAGTAGTGCCAATTGTGTACTGAACCCCTTACCAATGAGAGGCTACAGAAATTAGTTGCATGATTAATTGTGTCGAACTGGTGGTGCTTTCCTGAATGGACCCTACTAAGCAGGGGTGAATGTTCTGCAAAAACTTATTAGGATTTGCCAAGGCAAGAGCTTTTCCCTAGACCTTATGTCAGCAAAGCTGACAGTGCACAAGCCAAGCACTCTCAGAGTAGCAGCTGTACAAACAGCCATGGGAAGTATGGGTTTAATTTTATGTTGTCTTAGGAATAGTTTTTGTAATAATAAAATCAAGCTCCAGGAAAAGTGTGAGGCTTTGAGGCAAGCAACTCTGAGGACTGGACAGGGCTAAGGTTAGCAGAAGTGTATGTTTATAATGCTAATAAACTAGATTCTGATTTCTAGCATGAAGGGAGTAAATTACAAACTGATGAAGCTTCTCCACAAATGTGATTTCTATGAACATTAAAGCAGCCATGGGCATATACTGAGGGAAGAATCGGTCTTTGGAGTTTGCTATTTTAACCATCGGTCATATAGTGCAATTGCTGAAAGAAAATAAACGATATAGCAATAGCAACTCTAAAGGCAGATAGAGGACAGGAGAAGGAAAATATTAAATAAGAACAGTCACTATGGAAACAGTTGGATTTTTAGTATTTTAATACCTGGATGACTCAGAGGAGCAGTAATAAGACATGGAGCCTTATGCTTTTGGAGGAGACATCAGTTCAAATTTTGCCCAAGCTAGGGGCAATTCAAAGATCATGCTAATAACAGTTTATCTAAAATGACTTCACAGTTTCAGTTCATTTTCAGAGTTGGTATCTAGCTAGGAAATCTCTCCACCATGCAAATACCCTCACTCAAAGGCCCAGCAGAAGGCCTGAAAACCTGACTGGAGAGACAGCACTTTCTTGCTGCTTTTACAACAACAGGTTGGAACTTAAGGAAGTTTATTTTGCTGCTGCTGCTGCTAATGCAATGCCTGTGGGTACCAAGATTTTGGTCTTCAGGCCTTACAACTATGGTTCATGGCACCAAATTAAAAATTAAAGAAATGTATACACTGTGTTTGCAAAATGGATAAAAGATGAAGTTAATGTATTGCAGAAGAGAAACAAAATCTGAAACTAAACCTAACATATTCCTGAATTTGGAGATTTTTCTAGATTAGTTTATTCAGGTTACAATTCTCACCTGTTCTGGCCTAAAGCCAGGCTCACATCCAGCATGGTTCAGGTAACTGAAATGCATTGGTGTCTTTGTAAAAGACAGAAACATTGCTGTAGGAATGACTGAAACAGAGTTTCATCCACTGTTCACCTAATTTTTTGAACGAGCTAAACTGCATGAGATTTATTTAGTTTCAAATACTGGAGATATACAATGAAGGACTACTTGAACAATTATCTAGAAAAATGTCTCGCTCATGTATTTTCAATCACACACAAGTGAAATTCTTTCTAATGTTCTTTTAAGGTGCCCTACTTGCTTGTACAGAGACTGAGAGGAAATCTAACACTCCTTCCTCCGTTTCTTTCCTTTAATGCCTACACACTAGACACAATGCAAATCTGGACTGCCGCCTTGGTAGTCTCGCTACCAACTGCTACTGGATCCTGGAGAACATAAAGCAGATGGAGCACATTACCAGCAACTTGTTTTGCCAGCTAGTCAATCAGCTGAAAACATCCATGATCTAGCCAGATTTTTCAGGAGAAAGTTGCACAGGACAGCATTGAAGCTCATTAGTAAACAGCACAGGAATGTACAGGTGAGAAAGCCAGAGATAACCTCACCAGATTCCTGTTCTGTGCAAGCGACATTCATGGAAAGGGACTCCATGTGCTTTTAAGAAAAGTCTTTGCTAAAAAGAAGCAGAAAAACAGTCAACTCCACACCTTTAACTTACCAGGTGTTGTTAATGATAATGTGAATATTTTCAGGACAATACCACTGATTTCTATACCATACCCATGAAGTACTATTGTGAGGACTGAAACCAATTGAAACAAATGACAAAAAGCAAGAAAGTTGAAGCTTGTATGGGACAGGAGGATAACTCCACCCTGATCAATAACTCTCTGAGAACGACATTGCAAGCAGAAGCTGCATGGGGAGGACCAAGATGCACCGACAGAGAACTTGTGAATGCAGGACATTCAGCCCATATTATCCGAGTATACCAAAGCAAGACCCATAAAACCAGCTGTTCCTCCCAGACCCTTCACAACTAGAAAGCCGCAGCGTTAGGAAGAAATGTCTAAAGTTTCACTCATTTATGGGTCTATGAAAGATGCTGCATTAGTAGAAATTGAGATTTAGTGTATAAGAAGAAATTCAGCAGGAAAACCACACACTTCGAAGTCCATTCCCCAGTCAAGAAGCACATTAACCATCAAGCAGCATTAGCTTCAAAGGCAAAAGAGTTCCAGCACCAAATTCACTTATGACTAAAATCTAGTACAGATAATTTGGGTTCTTGTCTGCTCTTGGTCTTAAATATTTATTTTCAATAGATGGAAAATAGAATCCCATTTCATGTAATGATACTGCTGGATCTGATACACAAAAGCTCTACCAGTTGTTGCAACTGTCCTCAATTTCACAAGACACACAGCAGCACTTGCTAACAATGGGAAGGCAGCTTCACACCCTTATGCTTTGATTAAATAGCAATCATGTTATTTTGCTGTTTTGCTCACCATGCATCATACACATCTGTTATTTCAAAGAAAATTTATGTTTACACAAAGGCTCAAATAGGACTTGAAGGAGAAGGGGGGGAATGGGTGCAAGATTTCTAATTTCATCGTATTTTAATTTCTGGAAAGACAAAATTCTCTTTTCAGTTAAATAAATTTTGTTTTAAAAGCACGTGCACAAACACAAAACCCAAACAGTATTTGAGCTTTTTAAAATGCATGCAATGAACTGAAATCAGAATAATTTTTGTATTTTAAAATTTTGCTTGTAATTAACAAAAAAGATCAATCAGCAGCAAAGCGAACAGAAAGGAAAATTAGCATTTTCAAATTGTTCATTAGCTCAGACGAGTAACAAATATTTTTGTGCTTTTTGCACTGGCCTCCATTTTCTTTTAGGCTCAGAGCAAGTTTTACAAACGTGTTGTGATCAACAAAATGTATCATTTTTTGTAAAACCCTGACATGATTCAGATGCCAGAATTCTTTCTTGAGGTTCTTTTAATCTGCTCTCCAGGTCCTTATTTATGCTCTCCCTTAGATATATGTGCCTCTTAGCAAAAAGCAAAATTTCCTATCATGTCCTGCCTGGGTCACAAAATATTAAATTCATTCCTTATCACAAACCATGTGTTAACTTGGGCATTTAAAATATTTATGAAAAAGTGCTGTGAATTCCTTCCTTTTGTGCATCAGTCAAACTCCAAACCCACTGCATTTCTGTGGGTGTACAAGCAATTTAAATTTCAGCAATTTTCTGTTAGTCAGTATTACCTTTTATTTCCAAGTAGTAGGGAACTCAACTAAAAATTACAATCGGCAAACTTCAGGGGCTTTGGAGCTTGAACTTGGTTTGGATGCTGATTTGGATTGCTGTTAAACACTGCTGCAGAAGTAACGTTCTCCACTGCATCAGACCCGCTTTTTTCTAAGTCTTTGATAACTGCATAAACATAAGACCTGTTGAAGTGTCCCTGTCCTCATACACTGGTCTGCAGGAAGTCTGCAGAAACCACGGATGGTTTCCCTGCAGCATTCCTGAAGCCCAGCCAGTCTGATGCAGGCACAGAGGATCTATGTCCTAATACCTGGCCACTGCAGAATCCGACAGAAAACTGCGCTTCTGACTTCAGAATTTGATACACATTTCTTTAAATGTGGCTGGAGTGACTGAGGGTTTTCTTTTCACTCCTCTTGTTCAATTCACTTGTAGTACTGACACATGTGAAAATGTGGGGTTTTTAATCTACAGAGTGACTCCCACGTTACCTGATTAAGAATGCGATAGCCCAGCAGGAGACTAGCATCATTCCCATCTTTCAGTGAGGAATAAAGGTTGTAATCAGGAAATTTATACCACTGTAATATCCTAAAAAAACATAAATAAGCTCCAGCATTGTGAGGCTATGTGTATAAAGATCTTTGTCAAGTTTGCAAATGCCCCTTGAAACAAGCTGAAATTGAGCCAGGTATCTACAGCTAGCCACTAACACAAATATACTACAGTCCCCATCTCAACTACTACATAATGAAATTAAGTATCAAATTAAAATGAGAAGAAGGCTATAGCATAAAATTAATTACTTTTGCGATGTCTCTGGTGAAGTATAGCTGTTTGATAGATACTATCTGAGGTGGTAATTTTAAACAAGCTTGGTGTGGCTCACCACTTAGAGTTAGCCCTATGCCAAAGAAATTCCCTTTTTTTGTAGCTCGACATTCAGCTCCAGTGCAATATCAGATCACCAGGTTCCAGCTCCCCAGATATGACTTCTGAAAGGGGCAGACACACTCCACACCACGCTACTAGATAATTTTCTTCAAAGAAAGCAGATCTGGAGCCACTGCATGCTGTATTCTAATAAGGCATTAGTTAGATATATTGGTTCACTTAATTCCGACCTTGGTTTCATTCAAAAGATGGAAATTAAAATAAATGAGCTGACTGACAGAGAAGGTGAGCATGAGAGCAAGTTTGCCCACTGGAAATACCATTAAGGTTACTCTTAACTGCCACGAATGGAGAGACACTGAAACAGCCCACAAATCCCCTCCAGCTGAACAAATCAGGAATGCATGTAAGAGAATTAAAGGCTTTTCATTCCTCTTTCTTTCAGGAACTGCTACAGCCCTGTTAAAGAACTTCAATGGACAGGAAAAACTTCAACCTTCTCAGAGTTTTGAGAAGGAAGATTATAAAAAACTTTTCTGTGAATTCACAGATTCCCAGGCCACGCACAAGCTGTGAAATACTAGGGCCCCTTGCAGCCCAGTTAGCCTGGAATGCCTCTGCCTTCTGAAGAATTTTGATTTTGCTCACAAAATATCAAGGAGGATTCTCTGAACCAAAAACCAGAACACAGGGAATCTAAAATAGACATTCTGTCTTAAAATTCCTTATTTGAAGCTTTTTAAATGCTTCACACAGTCATATGCGCAAACGTCCTTATTTAGGAAAAATGTGGTGGAACACACTAGGGGAGAGAATTGCGATCCTGAAGAAATCAGTTGTGAAGAGAGATAAGCAGAAGAAGCAAGACTCACCTTTTGGTGATTGACAGTGACTTTTAACAGCTTGAATCTTGACACAAGCACCTCAGCTAAATGCTTGTCACTCATGATGCTTCAAAGCAACAACCTGCCGTAACCACACTAATGACCGGAATTGGAAAGGAAGATAAAACTTGATTCTAGAGAAGTGCTCCTTATTGACATACTGTTGGTATATTACCAGCTAAAGACTAAAAATAAGCGGGAGGTCTGAATGTTGTCCCAGCTGAAATGGAAAGCTGAGTACACCAAGACAGTAGTGCAAAGCTTTCCATCAGGGTGCAAGACTCTGAAGATACTTCTCAAGCTGAGTTCCTGTCAGTTCCTTTAGTTTTATTGTAGAAAGCATTTAAAGGAGAAAACTTACTGTTTTACATTTCGTGTCAGGGTTACTATGACTGGACCCCTAGGATTAGATTCAGACCTAACACAAAAACGTCAACTGAAGTCACGGTAAGGTAGGAGCACTTACCGCTAGGACTGCATTGCCTTCTGGCTAAACAGAAAGGTAGAGGAGACTGTCATATTCTGGGGTTCCATTCCATTCCATGTGTCACTAGCATCAACTCTTAAGAGGCCAAACTCTTTTACACTTGATGGCAGAGACAGGCAAGATGATTTCTTTGATTATTCCATTTAGCAAGCCAAAGGCAAGTGGTCTTCTAGCAGCTTCTCACAGCAGCTTTGTAATGTGTTACAGTTGCTTTCTTCATCTTGCTGTTTCACTTGATGCCATAATTATTTTCTCATTTCTAAATTCACTATTAATTTTCATTATGCTCATCTTCACTCATTAGTTTAGCTAATCTATCTCCACTTTTAAACACACACACATCCCCCAGTCATTCTGATGTAGCACTGTCATGGAAAGTTTTATTCAGAGAGGCAGAAAGACTCACATACGTAATGAAATAAAAGGGCTTATAACTGCTGCTGGTTGAGGATTTTTTAATTAAGCTTTTCCCATCCAAAAAAGCCAATTAGTTGGGATTGAAAGTTTTCGGAGACCTACATCCTGTTTAATAAAATTTTAATCTGAAGTTTTCTCTGGTGAAAAGTAGAGAATAATCACTAGCTTATACAAATCAAACTTAGAGGTCAAATCTCATCTACAACAGAGGAGGTACTGAACATGCTGCATTTGATTATAAGAACAGCTCTGAATCCACAAACACCAGCCTCAAGTCCCTCACTATGAAGCTGCTTGAGTGATCTCCTTTTCATTGGATACTTGGGATTTCATTCAGCACTAGAGCACAAATTTCAAATCTCTGAATTCTTCCACGTAGCTAAAGCCTTGTTCTACCACATTTATATTTTTATGTAGGACTAAATGACAGAGTAGATCAAATGCATTATTATTACTACTATGATTATTTTCTGAGATCTCCTGACCACAGATTTTAAGTGATGGTTTAAAGTTTGAGTATGCCATAAGGTTTATCAAGGAAGTTCCAACCTTGCCTGTGTCCTTTTGCATATAAAAACAAGCATTCTTGTTTAACGAGTAATGTGATCGATACCAGTTAACCACTTCAGAAGCTGCTGAATCAGAGAATATTGTCGATGGATTGCATCAGGCCATTGTTTACTCTTCTACTTTGCTGCTTCAGCCTCTGCCCCAAGCCACAATAATTACTTTATGCTTTTGTCGTCTCTGTCAGATTCTTCTTTTTACAATATTCTGCAGAGAAACAAGGAGTTGCCAAGGTGGACCAGATTCACAGTATATTATCATCCAATATCCTAACAGTTGCTGTTGCTGGTACCAGATGTTTCAGAAAATGATAAAAGATCCTACAGCAAGCAGATGTGAGACAATCTGTTCTGCCTAACTCACATGCAGAACTATATCCAGTCCACAAAGTTCATGTATATTCTCAGAGCTTGGAAAAATGAGGCATATTTGCAGGATCAGCATTTTTTCATATGTACCCTCACCAGTCATATTCTGAATAAATCTTTCCATTTTTTCCCTATTCTCCCAGCAGTTTCCAGTGTCCTTCCCAGGAACCCACTCCACCCATAAACATCTTTTCAGATATTCAGAAGAACATACAAGTATCAAAACAGGTTTAAGAAGCTTAAGTGTTCTGTTTAACTGTGTACATACCTTTAGTAAAGATAAGAGCTTACCCAAAATGAAAGTTAATGTGTTATTTAATTAAAAAAAAGGCAGAAGCAAATTGGTATGATTGTTTTCATTATTATAGGTAAGTAATATCTGTAATCTTGGACTAAAAGGTCCTCTTCAGGTCTTATTCTTCTGGGTGAATCAGTGAATCTGCTTGAAATACACATTTTCATAAATGTTACTGTTTACAGTGATTCCACATTTCACTTTCTATGTCCTCCACTTACTGTGGACATAAAATAATTCTCTAGGAATTGTTACAATTAGAATTCTACATCACCTATTCTCTTTGAAGAGGAAGGAAATATGTGGATTGCACCTGAATACCCTGAAGACTATAGGACTCATATTCATACCTTCAATTTTATGAATATCTCCAGAGGATAATAAGACAAAATAGAATTTACTTATTTTTACAGCCTGTTCTAGGTCTTCTGTATTTTCAAGTTCATCATAGGCTATTTCTATTTTTTTTTCCTCTAACGTAATTTGGAACATACCCAAGACTGCTTGAACACGAGTTTCAGCACAGACATTAATTGAGAGAAAATTTAGGTGTGTTTTGGTGATACAGAAAATGCTCTTGTATTTGCACATCTTTGAAATATGTTACAGATGTTGGTACAATAGTATCCCCAAGCTTTAAAATCATTGCCCACTTACATAGACTCACAATAACAGAAAAAGAAAAATACGGCAGTCAGCCTTTTCTGGCCTCCAAATCCATCTCTGTTGTAGATTTACATTTATGTGCAGAGACCCTCAGAACTGGCCAAGAAGGGAGGAGTGAGCTGAGGGTACATTAAGAACACTGAGAGAAATGTCAGCATTTCAACCTAGGAGCATATTCTGTTGTCATGACAACATGATGTAAAGTGTTTTCTTAAAGAAAAAGATTGCAATGTAAATGGAAAAGAAAAACTCAGTTAATAGAGCAAATTCAGATGATGTGTTTTATGAGGTTGTGACATGGATTAAAACACAACATCTGTTACCATAAACAGATTTTTTTTGAAGTCCCATACAGAACAAACACTTCACAGAAATGACACTCTATAAAAATCCCATTTATCCTTAGAAGTGAAGTTGAGAAATTACACTTTTTTAAAAAAATAATTTCATATTAATTTCACGTATTTTCTACCAAATATTCGGAAAACATATGACGGTTTGCTCCCTCATTTTCTATGTAAACTACTGATTTAAAGTAGCTTGATATTTTATGCAACGCCAAGAATCTGTTAAGTGCTGTAGAAACACTTAACGTGCCACCGGCCTCCAACCCTGTAATTGCAGCAGTCAAAGGGTAGAGAAAGGGAATATCATTATCCCATTTCAAAGTAGGAGCCGAGGCACAGGGCATGTGAAGCCAGAGGCCTAAAAATCACATGAAAAGCTTCCAACTGCGTTGGGAATTACATCAAGATTGCTGTAGCCCAGTTATGTAGTTTACAATGTCATTCTCACCTGCTCACAGAAAGAGAGAAATTGGGGACTATTTTCCTTCAAACATTTTCTGAGCTTTACAGTTATTAAAGCTTTCATCATTTAGTCCTGCTTAAAAGGTTAAAACTTTTGTCATTGCTTGGAAGCGTGACCCATGCCTCAGGGCATGCACTTGAACAGAGCAACAGTGACAGAAACACTGAGGCGGCCCTTGCTCACTGGCCATTAAAATGAATAGATTACATCTCCCACAGCGGGAAGAGAAAATGTATTTTTATGTCAGTCTAAGTGACCTTGTATCACTTAGATGGAGCTGGAGAATTGTCCCTGTACCCCACACCTCCACAATAAANAAAAAAACAAAAAAGGCAAAAAATCTTTATAAATTTCTCAAGCTGGCTTTTTCTCATTTGCCAATATACTCAGCTCTACACAAAAAGCTAAAATATTTAAGAACTAAAAGAACTAATGAATTAGAAAAATTGGATTTGAAATTTTACTTTACAGCTCCCAACCAGGATGGTTCTTCAAGATTAAAGAGAGAAATTTGCCCCTAACCTGCCAGCTGCCTCTGTAAAAAAAGATCTCAGCAACCAAAGATTCATCTTGCCTCCAGCTGCCCACCAGAAGTACGTGCCCTGGCACCTGGTATTACAATCATTTATTCAGTAGTTCCTGAGAGTCAGCAGAGACTACAGAGGTCCCACAAGGACAGACACCATCTGGGTACAGACAGGGAGATGCCACCTGCCCCTTGGAGAGCACAAAGAGAGCGAGGCAGAGGAAAGCAGCAGGCCATAAAAGCAGGTCTTGGTTTGCAATGTCATGATAGTGTCCTAGCCTTTCTGATGGGATTTTGTCAAAAGGGTACCTGAAGAAGCAGGAACATCAGAGAAAGAAGAGGGAAACTAAAGAGACCAGGTTCATGTTGGGAAGCGCAGAAAGTAGTCTGAGATCACCGCTGTGTGACAAGCTCCAAGTTGTGGGACACACTGAGCACTGCCTGTTGACAACGTGCACTGGTTTGGCAAAACAGGACACAATGACTTCACACTGAGATTTGAGGGTCCAACAGGATCAAACCTCAATGCTTTAAATAAGCTGCAGCATTTAGATCTGAAATCCCCTAGAGAAGGAGGGCTGAAATAGGTTGTGTTTAAAATGGGTGATAAGAGCAATTTACTGGAGGGGTACATTCTGAGTAGATGCTACAGCAATTCTGATATAAAAGATTACTTGTCTTGTTAAAAGTTTACAAGCTATTTGTCATCTCAGTGCTCTGTTCCCTACAATGTCAGGTTCTGGAAAGTTGTGAATTCCCAGGCAATGAAACAACTCAGTTTGTACTAAGAAAAGTATCTTGTACACAGAATTATGGCTTTGCAGTAGCTTCTAGGTGGTGATGATCATGGTCTCCTTGCCTCTTTTAAAAATATGTCTGTGAGCTCTGTATTATGTGAGATACGAAAAAAGTGGGATGTTGAGACAACTGAACAGACTTTCCCTTTGCAGTGAAGTGCCAGCAAAGCACAGCAGGATTGCCACCCACCCTGGAGCCCTGAAAAGACAGCATGAGTTTAGATCAGCTTCCTAGATGTGCAGCACAGGAAATTTGCATTGAAACTGCCTGTATGTCAGACGTGGCTTATTCTAGACCTGTCAGTTTGGAAACCTTCCTGGGTGAAGGGCCAGAATGACACTGCATTAGCTCTGACACTGCTAAGTCTTCTCTAATAGTTTTTAGCAGGAAGACTGCTGCACGCCATAGCCTCTGTACTACAATAAAGACAACCACAGGTAATTTCTTTTTCTTCTGCTGGCATCCATATGACCTTAACCTAGTTCCAGTTTTGTCCTCCAGTTCTCTTCCTGAGTGAAAAGGGCCATATTCAATTTCTACTTCCGTTTGATTACCTTATGTTATGAGCATTACAAAATTCATCATGTGGAAATACTGTTTCATCCACATTTGCACAGCACCTAGCACAAAGAGACCTTTGGGGGCAGGTGGTGCCTCTAAGTGTTACTGATATATGATAATAAACATGAAGTTTACATAGTACTGAGACTGAAATCATTAAAGAATCCCAGAAAATTCTTAGTCAATGATACATTCCTCACGTGCCTTCAGAATCTTATCTGATATCTAGGGTGTTCGAAAAGGAAGTTTTAATGCTGCTTCCTCTTCGGAGTATTTCAGAGATAACATACTTCAGGGAACATTACTATGGCCTAGCCATGTTTTTTGACCTAGAAACAAGTTTGGAGAATAAGAACCTGCTCCTCCATCTGGCGCATACACTAATAATCCTCCCCAAAAGAGCAATTCAGTTAACTGAACTGATCCCCGTATCATTATTGCAGTAGTGGTCCTCTACAGGTGGTGCTCTAGATCACATCAAATACAGCCTGGCTTTCAGATGCAAGCATGAGGTTAGATCAAACTGGCAAGTAGAAAAACATATCTTTGTATTTGTAAATTCAGCCAATTTGATCAGGACTTGCTGAGAAATAACCCCGTGACACCATTTTAGAAAGGAAAATAGAAATAAAACAGATTCCCTGTTCTATTTACTAGAGATATGAACTTTTAAAAGCAAAACTGTCAGAAAAGTAGAGAGAACACAAAATAGACTAAAAATTATCATCTTATCTCTGTGGTCACACCTGTGGCTTTGTTGACACAAAGCTATATTACAAGAGATTATCGAAGTTGGGGATAACCTTCATATCTTTGTAGCATCAGCTGAATGTCAAAGGCAGAATCACAGGCACAGAAGATCCTATTTGCTCTGTTAACTGCATCAGTAACAGCTTTTCAACATATGTCCTCTGAAATACAGCTTGCGAGAAGGAAGATAGCTTATTGGAACAGCAAGTAAAGAAATACAAAGATGCTTTGCTAGAAATAGTGAACTTGAGTTATACCATTGCAATCAATGGAAATTCAGAGGAAAGCCTGAATAAGAAGTCTGGGATTTGACCCTAAATCAGCTTACACAATTTTCAACAAATTGAGTTTTTACAATCTAGTGGAGGCTCTAATTATGTTGTCATAAAAATCTCAGCACTGTTGAAATCTTACTTCTGAAGGCTCCCCAAAAGGCATCTATAAAGGATTTTCTTTCCCATTTTATTCTGATAATGGACAACATATGAGGTGTCAGATTAGAGAGAGCAGTGTGGGACATGCCAACTCCATCACCTGCCTGACAAAGAAGCCAGCAAACAATTGGCTGGCTTTTACTAAACCATATTAAGGACCAAAGTCTCAAGCTCAGACTCTTTATTTAGATGGAGTTCCCGCAGAAAAGTACAATTAAATCATGTATTTCATACAATGGTAAAAAGACTTCCCTCTCCAAGTATGAAACATGGTTTTAAATACCTTAATTCATGAGCTGACATAAGTAGGTGTCTAAAGGAAGCTGTCACAAACAACAGACTTTCTTCTACCAGAAACACACAAAACTTCAGGAAGACAGTGCAGAAAATTGCAGGGAGGCAAGATAAATTTTTCACTAGTTCACCAAGAACAGATGTTTTCTAGAAATAGTTCAGTGTTAGCAAACTTCTGCCAAAGCACTGGGAATTTTCATCAGAAATCCACCAGTTTCCTGGCAGTTCACTTCACCCTTTTCGGTAAAACTGGCCTTCACAGGTTTGCTGCTGGGGAGAGCCCGTGCACACAGACGTTACCTGAAAGAAACGTCCCATTCATGGCCTCCAGCTGCCACCCAGCTGGGTGGGCATGTTGAGGTTTGCAGGCAGTAACTCATGGTCCTGCAAGGAGGCTCAGAGGGCAAAATGGGGAGGCCCATAGGAGTCAGAGCAGCAGGATACTCTGCTTCAATTATGAAAAGACTGAAAAAGGGTAACAGTTATGTTGCTGGTTCAAACATTTCAAAGTGTTCAACCTTCCAATAAAATGTAAATTCTCACTTGAACAGATCTCTTCAATGCCTGCTGGTATAACTCAGGTTTCTAGTGTCCAAACTATCAGGAAATCTTTATTATTAGCACCATCCACTATGGCATCAAAAGACAGCATGTTTGGAGCAACACAACCTAAAAGTAAAAAACATACAGGCATTGCCAGACTGGCATTACAGAAGCCATCTTCAAACAGGAAACAATCCATTTCTAAGACTTGCTTTAGTTTGTGAAAAACATTAATATTCAAATGAAATATTTATTCTTTAATTTTCTCACTTTTTTTTTCCCCCAAGGAAAACATATATTTCTGCACTGATCTACCCAAGAAATTCCTTTAAAATTAGAATGAATCAGACTTACATTTCAGATGTGCTTAAATGAAATATTAGACAGAAGAATTATCTGCTATGGAGATGGTAATCAGTATTTATTGCCAGCTGAAAGGTGTTGGCCAGGCTGACACGTTGACAATGCTGTATTTCCACATTAGTTTTATTTCCAAAGCACAGATCAGTAATGTAAAGGCTACACTCTCAAATGGATCATATTTGGTCAGACTTAATTTCTCTCTTGCCCAACATCTTCAAGATGCCTAACAAAAAGCATAGGATTTTAACAAACCAAAGCTTTTTTGGTACATTCTTCCACCAGCTTGGTTCCCTGAGCAGAGGCAGTATCACAGAATGCTTTGTTCCAGCAGAGCCTGGGTGTGGAGCACACCTACAATTTGGGCTTACATTGCTATTGCAAACACGGACTCTTCACTCACAGTGGGAGCACAGCCCGGCTGTTTGCCCTGAAGCTTACAATACATAGACAGGGTTTAGTGAAACAAGTTTATATAAATGAATACAAGTCATCCATTCACTTTATCGTTAAAGATTTGCATAGTAGTCTCTGTATTTTGGCTCACATGCAGTGAGTGGATGATGAAAGTACTACAGCAGCAGGGCGGGGATCACGGAGGAGTTGAAAGTTTTAAAGGAAAAATCTTGGACAGCAGCAAAATGTAATGTTTGATTTCAATATATACCATTTATCTATTTGTACTAAGATATTTTAAAGACAAATCACCAAGAGTACCACGTAGCCAGACAAGAAGCATGCACAGGATAAGCCTTACACCTTAATTACTTGGAAGACAGTGCTAGGGGAGGAATAGCTTACTAAGATGGAAAATGAACAGAGAAAGAACAAGCACCGAGCAAGTTTTAAGGACATATAATATTATATTATATTACATTACATTATATTAGGGGGACTGCAGTTTTTCAACACAAAAGAAATCACCCAACTTAATTCTAGTAAGTGGCGTGCTCTGCCCCAGCACTGACTGCTCCTAGGCGAAGGGTGAGTGCTGTGTCCCCCCTGTCCCAGTGCTCAACCTTCCAATAAAATGGGGCCAACCATCCTGCCAGGCAGGACCAGGGTATCTCCAAGGGCTGCAGCCTCCCCCACCACAGAGAAGGGCTGGGCATGGGCTCCTTCAGTACCAGTAGCTCCATCTCATCCACCTTCCTCCTGAATAACCAAGTCACTCAGGCATGCCACGTGCATGCACTTGTACCTGATGATGTTCTCTCCAGAACAAAAATCCTGCTCATCTTTTAAGTGCTACAATTTTGCAATATGCCAGCGTACTTTATTATTTTTGGTAATAGCCCTTCACCTAACACAGTAAGACAAGTGTACTCAACTCAGTCCGTAGATACTGATTAAATAGCATTCCTAGCAACAAGCATCCTTTGCCAGGAACACAGGGAAGTGTTACCTGCTCACCACACTCCTCCCTCCTTAGCTGACAGGATCACGAGTGTGCTGTGCACAGTGTCCTGTGCTACACCACTGCAGGATGGGAGGTGGAAGACAGAAAACCTCCTCTGCCATCTTGGAATGCCCTGAGGAGCTAAAGGCCAGCAGCTTTGGCAAATTATCAATGTAGCAGTCATTTTCCGTCCTCAGTACCTGACCATGATGCCCGTTCAGCCCCCAACAACTATTTCCAGACTCCTTCCTCTACCCCCAGTAGATTTTTCTTGCCCAAGTACCTGCTAACACAGGGTTTTGCCCTTTCTATTACAGTTCAGTTCACAATAAACATGAAACTCCCCAGTATGTTTGACTTGTGATCAGCAATTTGTTTCATGTGACAAGACTGCTGCTCCCAGGCAGTCCTATTATCTACACCAGAGATCAATGCAATATTCTACTTACCTGTGATAAGTTGCATCTTTGGGCCATAACGAAACCTAATATATAAGGGATTTCTTGATGTTGTCTATATATCAAGCAGATATAGACCTCTCATAAAATTAAAGTAACCCTTATACTCCAACAATAAACCTAATATACAGCTGTATACATATAATGCCATCATAGATTTCATATCATTTATGGATTTCTCTTTCAGTTTTCTTTTAGTAGTGATAAGATGCTTAGCTAAGTCCTGTATTTGCCCAGTTTATGTAGCTCTAGGTGCACTATCAGATCTCACATGGTTCAATTTTCACATCCTGTATGGATAAAACCTTATCAACAAAACTCTCACAGAAGTCCTGTCCTTTCCAGAAAACACCTTAACTCCAGGTAGAGAGGAACTAATTACAATTGTGCAATACAAGTCTCAGCCCCTTCAAGAAATTATGCAAAAAATGAAACCAGTCTATAGAAACACTGTATAGGAAAACAAACGTATCTGTTTTCTAAATCCTACTATTTTGCTGAAGTGCTCTTAGAACAGTTTTCCATATTTAACACGCGTTCTTCAGCACTCGAGAGTGGAGGTACTCAAAAGAAGGAAATTACACATTCTCTTTCCTTTCTTTTTATAGAAACTTCTCCACTTCAAATGTTCAGTTGTTCATTTTTTCAGTGAAAACATCAGTGGAAAACTTCACGTGCACTTGCAAGGTGGAGTCAGAGAAAGCAAGGGATGGAGAGTTGGCCAAGTCTCCAAACTCTCTTAATTCTGGCCAACTCTAATCCTGGAGGGATGGGACTGCACCCCACAAACAGTTAAGCAGAGCAGGAGAGCAGGTGGACAGGAGGAGACAGGCTGAACTCAGGAAAGGCTTAGCCCTGGGACGCGTGCAGTCCCTCTGTACCAGCCACGGTACACGTCAGCACAGCCCATCAGCCCCAGCGGAGAGGCTGCTATAGTTCTTTTGCAGGGGGAAAAAGAATTCCCAAATTACTTGGAGATGATAAATACACCAGTTATAAGCACTAGGGCTTATTTATACATCTGTACAGCAAAGCAGCTTGGAAAACATGTTGCTTTTGTCTGGTAATTAAGAAAAGCAGTTTTTATGACTCCAGTGGATTATCAGAGGATGTAAGGCCAGACCTTTTAAATGTCAGCATTGTTCTACCACCCCCTGCATTTTAACAAAGTCACAATATAAAAAAGACTAATTAGTATGTTATGAAAAGGCACACTTCCAAGGATGATATTTGATGCATTTCAGTACTGGAACCTGAAATTAATTATTTTGTGTTGAAGTTCAGATAGGTGTTTTGAAAAAAAAACGCAACCAAATTTGATTAACCTGCCTGCTTGTGGGTTCTTTAGGGGTCACTAGCAATATTGTTTTTGTTATTTTGATTGACGTTGCATTTTCTCTTAAGTGTATTGTAATTTTCGTCTAAGGAAAAATGAACTATATGTAATGTTTTATTTAAAGTCTTCAAAGTATTTTCTAATTCTTTCCCCTTCACAACACATCTCTTGTTCTGAAAGCGTTTTTATAACATGGAAATTAAAACCAGTAAAGATATAAGAGCATTCATAATGCATCATTTAGGTAACATATTTAATTAATGTGAACAAATTCATCATTTTATTTTGGTTATCAAGATGGTTTAAGCAACATAAGATTTTCATCAAGCATGAAATTGGTGCCATGGCCTACACAGCTCTGATAGAAACTTATTTCAGCTACTTCTTTTGCACCATAAGTTACCTTACATGTTGATTTTGATACATGTGTGTTGGTTTATACGTACACTTATTAGAAAGATAAAGCTGTAACTCATATCACAAGAGCATATACATACTTCTCAAATTAATTATTTGGGCAGAAATGACAAATTGTCCTTTAAAAGGAAAATACAATTGCCAGAGTTTCCAATGTGAACAATGGAAATGGAACGATTTCCTATCTCATCCTATCCCAATAACCTGTCTTGGTCTTCTGAAATATTCATGAAAGAATAATTATTGCTGTTTATGTTCAAAATAAAATGCTGTTAATGGCACATGATTTTACAGCACTTCCTAATATTTCTTCTTAGCAATTGTCCATTTATTTGACTTGGCCCCAGCTTATTATTGCCCTCAGTGTTACCAGAGGGTCACATTTAAAGAGAAAAAATATGTCATTAGGATCAAGATTACTCATAGGAATACTGGTTTTTAGAATAAACAGAGAAAAACATTTTTGGTGAAAAACATGTTATCTAACACTATGTATGAACAGCCTGAGATCATGTTTATCCCAATCAGCACTGGATATGGAACCACATTTATTAAACAGATTTCACAAGGAGCTCACAATAATCCTGCCCTGACTCTCTCCACAGCTGGATTCCCAAGCCACTGGCCAGCAGGGAAGTATTCGTAGAGATTATCTGTCAGCAGCGAAATTATAATTAACTCACAACAAGACATTCAGACATTACAGTGCACTAACTGTAGCAGACACCAAAGAATGACAACTTCCTTCATCCATTTGTCTTCTAATTTTGTTCTTTTAATTTTGAACACTTTAACGGTAGCTCAGTTCTAACCTAACTAGAAAGTGGCACCAGTGACCCACCAAGGCTTTGACAAGGTGCCTGGGGCAATCCACTCAGATGCACTTGTACTAACAAAGACCAAGTAAAAAGGAAAGTGAGGTAAACACACCATGATATTCTCTTTGTTTTTTTGCTTAAATTAAAACTAAACATCCTTACCCTCCCTCAAAAGAGTCCTACTCAAAATTTTAAAACCCTTAAGTAATGCTGGACTTGTCTATCCTGCAGTCCTCAAGCCTTGAAATGTTTTGAACATTTCTAGATTTTACAAATAGGAAAAATACTACATTAATAGAAAATTGATCTAGCTAAACTTTTTCAATTACTTCTTTTCAGTGCGACCTTAGTGCAAATGTCTGGCTTTGCTATTAAAAGAATAGGGAAATGTAAACTCCATGTATTTCCTCACAACAGTTTAATTGTAGCATTCGTGCATTCACTCCCAGAAAAATAATTTTCATTTAAATGTGACTATGTAAAAAAAATGAAATCTTGTGTTGGACACATTATTATAAAACAAGAAATTAGTATTTTCATTTTGGCATTTTGCTCGGTGTTTCTTTCCATTTGATAAAAACAAAATAGAGGATGACCCTGAGGTTTGCATTAAAACCAGAGAGCATCCTCAAACTCTTCACCAGTATAAGGTTTGTCACCTAGCACTAACATAGATGCATGCAGGATGCAGGGATTGTCATGAAATCCTATCCTGTATCCTGTATTCTCAAAAACAATGTTTGCCTCAAAATACATAGATGATGCCTCCTGCAGAGCATAAACTTAGAAGAGAGAATCTTCCCTGTTTAAACAGGCAAGCCACACAGTAACACCATCATTCTTTCTTTTACTCCTCTTCTTTAAGTCAGACAAGAGTGGGCTTCATTCAGGGTAATCTCCACAGCATGACTTTGCATATATATATTTTTTTTCTAAGAAAAATATACACTCCTCACTCATGTGAGTGATTTTAGCAAGGCTCACTTCATTGTCATTGCCTGGCAAGTCAGTAGGATGTAGCAAGTAAAAAAACTCATCAATTTTCAATATCGTGCAAGTTCACTCCAGCATCTCTTCCTAATTTTTAATGCACCCTACCTTTGAGCTTAGCTATTTGCTATTACAGGTGAGACTGCACAAGCATATGGTGAGCGGAGGCCCAGTGAGCTGGAACATTCTGTTTCAGCTGATATTCTGCAGAACTGTTTGGCTATGGGAGCTCAGCAATATATTTTGATAGGCTTGACTATGCAGCTATAGATCTAGTTTGCTTCCCACTCGGATATTGTTCATGCTTCAGTTATCATGCACAAAATTAGCGATAAGCAATATTAAGCAGAGCACTCTGTATTGCAGTTCTGCCCAAGAGGGCTGATAACGGATCCCGGTCTCTTTATGCTTCTTGCCTTTACAGGAAGCTGAGTGACTGCTTCCCTGGGAAGCAGAAGCAGATAAGCATTCTGAGCTTTATGTTACTGCAATGTCTGTCACATCCGTCTTGCATCTTCACTTGGAGCTTTCAAAGTCTTGGTGGAAATACTAAAATGGAAGACCTTTCTGCTAGTGCTCTTTCAATGAGGCTGCTATGATGCAGAAATAAGTAGTAAAGATATTTTAGCAGCTTGCCATGCATAAAAAATGCATGATCCTCAAAACACGACTGCTGATAGCAATTAGCATGTATTTATAATAAAACTATGAGCAACTGCATTCTTACCTGGTTATTGCAGAGTACATAAATAACCTTTCAGCTTGATGTACTACAAGCCCAGGGATTTCTTGATTTAATGCATGCTCAGTCCATTAAGAACAATAAGAATCACATACACCTATTCCACCTTTTCTAGCGCGTGGTTTAGAATACTGCTCAGAAGCCTACATCCTGGCTTTTCTGCCCTTGTCCCATTTTATCAGAAGCAGATTTTCCTAGAAAAATCTTAATAAGCTATCTCCCATACTGTTTGAGTATGTTATTTGCAGGCTTGGTGGTCTTCCCCCTTCAAATTTAATTGACATGGCCTGATATTTTCTTTAAAATGTCTAGAGGTTATACTTGTCCACACACTGTCCACGCTATTGTGCTAGTGCCACTCTATGGCCAGTGCTACACAAGCCCTTTGCTGGTAAACAGATGCCCTTTTGTTCCTTCCAGACGGTTCAAGATCACATAATAAAACTCTGAATTAAAAAGTGTATCCATAGAACTGCAACAAGACATAGATTACTTGTCACTTTGGCTATTAAAATATACAAACTAGTTCCAAAATTCACCAAGCGCCACAGTAGGTGATAAAGGTTTCCTTAAGCATTGTCCTTCCACCTTGCAGATTTGACACTCTTGCATATTTTACCTTTAAGGCCAATATTCCAAAGCTTCATGTATTTTTTGCTGTCATTCCTTAGTATTTTACTGTACAGTTCCAGATTTACCAGGGAAAAAGATTTTAGCTGGAAGGACTTGCTTTCAGCTCTAGAATTACTGGGCATTTCAGAAGGGGAAATCAAATGCATGTTCAGATAAAAGACTTAAGATAAGGAACCAAAGATAAGGAACCATGGAAGAACAACACTATTTGTATCACTATCACATAGATAATTTTTTTAAAAATAAGGAGGGTATCTGATACAGATCAATAAGGTGAAACAATCTTTATGTTACCAACACTTCAGCCTACAGCATGACCTGGGAAACCATTTCTCACAATGCCAAAGGCACTTATTTTCGAAACCTTTACCCTCATCAAAACAACAATATTAAATAGAAGCATTTCCAGTGGTTGCTTTACATTAGAGCACATCTGCTCAATTGGCTAATGAACAGAGAACACCATTCACTTTTTTGTGCACCCCTGTCTATCCAGCAAATTACAAACTATTGAATTTGTCAGGGATATAGAACAAGAGAGCCTCAGCAGATCCAAGTATGCTGACTTACTATAAATGAAGATCTAGTTCCTGCTAAGATATGAAAACTATCTAAATCATTCAAGTGTACTCTCTAAGTCTCATAAAAATACTCTGAGTCATCTGACTGATAAACTATGCTAATTTAGCTTGATTTTTCTATTTAATCTTAACGATTGCCTGGAAACCTCAGAGAATATATTATTTGGCATCAAGAGAGTAGCATACTCACATGAATTCCAGTTGCCTGTGTAGTTGGTTGTCCTGTCTCAGTGCCACTGAACAAGCCTGAATTGCTGTACAAGGAAAAATAGACAAAACATTCATGTGTTGGACTTAACCCACTTCAACTGTATTTTTCTTAGTAGTCTCCTTAAGATTTTAGATAAGGCAGTGTCCTAGGTGTGCTGTTAGAACAACATACTTTAAGTTAAGAACCAGTAGTATAAAATGAACCACCACTTAAATGTCACAACAGTTTAGCAAAAAACAAAAGTATGAAAAAATTGTTGGAAGGGTCAGTATTGTCTGTATAATATTTCCTTTAACCTTTGGCCACCTCCTAAGCAAGCATCCTCCAATCTTCATCTGAATTAGCACTGGTCCCCCAGTGAGAGAGTTGCAGTCAGTCACTTATCTGAAACCCATGCAAGAACTGTGAGAAACTCAGGTGCATCAAGCTCTGGGGATGTGCAGTCTATTGCCTTGTAAAGGCCGCTGGGGCTACTTAAAAAGATTTTAATGGGATCCAACAAGGGCCACTTTGATTATCCTATGCTGTTTCAAAGATGTAGCAACCAAATGACAGAGACCATGAATCTGAAAGGCAGATGACAAATCTAGAAGAGAAGTAGAATTTGCTAAGATTCAGAAGGAAGATTTATATGTCAGATGACTGACTATATTTCAGAAACTGTCATTTCTAGGAATGTCAGTTGGAGATATTATTATTTATTACTACCTATACAAAGCCCGGTATATATCACAATGTATGTGTAGACACTAAAGTCAGAAGCAAAAAAAGACAGAAAGAAGACAAGTAGGAGAGAAGAGAGAGCAGTTTCATGAGTATAAACTAGGTGTTTTCTTAAGACCTAATTTGAATACATATCACCTTTGAAGGCTTACTTTTCCAATTCTGCTCACAAGTTAATTATTTTTACTCATGAGTTTCTATGCAGTATTCTTGGGAATATATTTTATTTTTTTGGATTGAGTTATGCTATCCTGAAGCAATTACCGACTTGTAATTTATAGCAAACTTGTTACAAATAAATTCTGGAGTTGTTCTTGAGGACCTTGTAGGAGCCCTGTTATCCCAAGTTTCCTTCTATCAGTACAGCCTGTTGCTTAGAGTGTCTCAACACCCAAGGTTTCTTTGTTCCTCAGAAAAACAATCATATGCATTATTGAATATGCCATAGCAGAAATATTACATTATTTCGTTACCGTGCTGCTTAATGGCATTCAGATATAATGTTATAAACACATCATAAATATCAATCTTGAAAAGACATTAAAAATTCAAAGAATACTAAATTACCCCAGGTAGGTGATCTAAAGCAATTATAAATTAATAAACACAAAGAAAGTTTCATTTCAAAAGTTCTGAACAGGTAATTTAAATGCCTGAAAACTTCTGTAAAACATCGAGAGAACAGACATAGTCTCTAATGTCACCATTTTGCCAAGTACTAGTACATAGTTTTAGCCGAAATATACATCCAGAAGATGATTGCAGACAGAATTACTTCTCTGTAACCCAAGCTTTGTTTTTCTAATAATTTGGCTCTTTTGTAAGCTGTCACAACTCTGTAAAAACCACTCCTTTCTCAGTTTATATTGGACCTCTAAAAAACAAACAAAAAAAATGGTTTCCTGAGCTAGAGAAAATTCAAACTATTTAACTTCTGCTTCCACAGCAATTCCACGTGCTGATGTTTGATACAGTTCTCAATTTGTCTCAAATCTTGAATATGCCAGTTCCTTCCTGCACGGTGGAAGAAGCTTTCTGGTCTATAAGGTATTCTTCAAAGGCATCGATACTAAAAAGTAAAGGAAGCCATATGCAAACCTTATTTCTAACCCTATGAATTAGCTAAGTTAAAAATGGCCTTCTCTCAACAAACCCTGCTTTGCAATTTGCTTTCTGCTTTAAAAATGTGATCTCTTCTGCAGTACCAAAATAATTAACATGGGGTCAGATTATTAGTTTGTGTGCTGCTCAGTAAATTATGCTAAACTAACTGGATTAATGTCTTCTGGTAATATTCATTGGCCATGAAACCTTGTTATCCTGAAGCCTGTGTGCCGAGAATTGCAACCAAAACATTGCCACGTTGTAGATCTACTGACAATCCAACCTGGCTTTACTTGACTCTGTAATAATACTAGTCATGATCAATGATCAATAGTGATTACAAAGGATAAACAGAATATAGAAATTAATATAAATCTGTTCCCATTATGTAAAGCAACCATTTTGTTTGCCTTTTGCTAGTCATTACCAAAAAGGAAACCTCAACCTGACCATTTCCAGCTGCATCAACATGCTTTTAAATATTTTTAATTGAAAGTAACTGATAAGATATAATGCAGCGTTTATCTTGCTGCCAGTGACACAAGGCATATAGCGGAATGTTTTAACAAATGTTTTATTTAAAGACAGACTTGAAAAGTCTGTGGGAGTAATTGCCAGTTTGTCAGCTGAATCACTTTATCCTTTGGAAGAGCTTCTTGTCATTATATTAGATGATTCCCAATGTCAGTGCAGGCCAATTTATACAATAAATGCACCTCAGTGTCACTGTATTCCATTAATGAATATTAAAATATTATTTTGGGGCTTGTTTTTCCAAAATTGTTATCCCTCCTATTTTGATGGGCATGCTATTAAATGACATATGCATTGAAAACCTGAGCTTCTATGATAAAAAAACCCCAAGATCTTGTTTTTGAATTCTCCCTTTTTTTCCCCACACACATTTCGGGGACAAAAAAAAAAGGTCTACTCATTAACTTCTTTGTAGGAGAAAATACTTCTGTACAGCATAGCAAAGTCTTAATCCTGCCTGAGAATTTTAATGTATTTTAATGGGATTGTCTGAATGGAAGAGCTGGCAGAACTAGACCTTTTGTGCTCAGCATACAGTATTTACACAACAGATACTACACCGGCACATTGCCAAAAAGCAGGATATATGAACAGCATTTCTAATCATTGTAAATCAATCCAGGACTCTCTGGTATTTTTAAAATGCTTACGTTCCCTTGAAAGAGAAAGACATTCTGCTTACGTTTAAGAGACTGGCACATACTAATCCTCAAAACGTGACACAACACTATCCATTTTTGAACATGAGAATAAAACAATTTCAAGGATGTTCTTTGAGTTCTGTGGTTTAACTGAGCAGAAATGTAAAAGATATACTTGGTCAATTAAAAATTATGAACATTATTCCTTGTCAAACTATTTTAATCCGTATATATTTGGATTATTCACCTATCTGTCTACAGGAAGAAAGTCTGTGTGAGACTGACTTGCACAGATATCTGTAGGAGATACTGCATCTTGTATTTTCTGTGGGAGGGAAACAGTTGGGAGATGAGCAAGAAATATATGAATCATCTTAAGACTACAATCTATATATGACTTCCTCCTCATAGGAAATAAAGTTACCTGACAATTTAACCAGTAGCGTGGGTTTCTGACAACTTTGCATAAAGTTTGCTTGAAGAACCCTCGTATTTTTAAATCTCTGTAAGAACATTTTTTCTAAATATACTCTAAGCATTGATCTGAACAAAATTTGCACTGGAGAATTAAAAATGACAGAATCACAGAATGATATGGGGTTGGAAGGGACCTCTGGAGATCATCTAGTCTAGCCCCCCTGCCAAAGCAGGTCCACCTAGAGCAGGTAGCACAGGAACCTGTCCAGGTGGGTTTTGAATGTCTCCAGAGACAGAGACTCCATCACCAATCTGGGCAGCCTGTTCCAGCCACCCTCAGAGTGAAGAACTTCCTCCTCATGTTTAGATGGAACTTCTTACGTACAAGTTTATGCCCATTTCATCTTGTCACGTCACTGGGCACCACTGAGAAAAGACTGTTCCCCTCCTCTTGACACCCACCCTTTAAGTACTTGTAGGTGTTGATTAGCTGCCCCCTCAGTCTTCTCCAGGCTAATAATACCTAAGTCCCTCAGCCTTTTCTCATAAGGGAGATGCCCCAGGTCTTTGCAATGAGAGCTACAGTTTGCAAATCAGAGCTATAGTTTGAAATAAAACTTCAGCACAGTTGCCACCTGGCTGTGATTTACAGTTTGGTCACTGTTTCCACAGCCAGCACAGGCGATTTTGCTTTTACCCTACCACCCTTCCTGCTTTGAAATTCACATAGATCTGATTTTAAAGAGTCCCTAAATTAACCCTTTCTTTCCTGTACTCTTTGGGTGGTACCTACTAAAACAATAAATGAACAGCTTTTCCCACCTTCACATTTTCAAACAATTAGGGAAACATAACAGACAGTTTGGTAGAAGCTTTGCTTGGACTCTTAAAACTGTCCTTTGATCTCTATCCCAAGAGATGCTGCCTCCCTCCCATGTCACAAGCAGTGGGAAAACCAGCAGGAGCAGGCAGTTCCATGACACACTGGAGCACGTGTTTAGCTCGGAGAATAAGGATGCTATTGCCCTTGAGGTCTGATCTTTACCAGGTAAGGCTATAAGGAGTATGCCACTGCTTCCCATTTTATATGTTGTTAAGAGCTGTGTTACCCTGGGATCTTTCCAAGGTCAATGGCATAGCTTTACTACGAAGGATTTCAATTCTTGCAAGCTGCTATTTTTTCAATATTGTATATTTATTTTAACTATATTTTTATCTTCACTGCCTCAATTTTATACAGTCCTAAATAAATAAAGAACAGATGAGTATCATAGAAAGAATAACTGTGCAAGCAATCAAGCTTGGGTAGCAAAATGAACCAGTAGTTTGGCTCTGGATGCTAACAATGGAGATACAGTCAATCTCCGCTATGCAGTCTGTCATAACTTCTGTCCAATGATTTTTAGAAGTTTCCTTATTATCAATGAATTAATTTCTCATGACTCAGTGCTTACATTGTAGGGAAGTTGAATTTTCAATGTGAAAAGAGACCAAACCCTCTCCCCAACTGTGCTAATACCTTTTCCCAGAGAGTATAAGCGTTTTTGAAAATAGGACTCCTGGTTCAAAATATATTTGTGTTTAAAATACATCAAAATCTGAAAAATTTTGACTTGAGGGCCCAGAATTTCAGAAGAGCAAATCTTCATCAAAGACAGGACTAAAGAAGCCCTTGGTTCTGTATCTTTAGGAATAAAAGCAAGAGGAAAATACAAAAAGCACACAGACCCTCATCTTCACTCACTCAGAATACTTTAATGAACAAAACAGGAAAAAAATTATCAAAACCATTATTCAGCATGTTAAAGGCCCTCCTTACAACTATTATACTTAGAAAACTCTTTAACAAATAAATCCTATTTTTTAAACTGACTTGAATCAAGAGCTGTGTAACTACAGGTTCTAATCAAAACCCATTTTTCCTAATGTTCAAATGCCCACTTCTTCCTTAGGTTAACAGGAGGCGTACTAACAAGCTTTTTCAGCCATTCCTCTGAATTTCTGTTTGTCAGTTCAGTTCTGGACTTAGGCTGACAACAACAAAATAATTATATTTCTACCTCATGTAGGTTCCAGTTGCAAACGTCAAATGAATATTGATTTTCTTTTTACAACTGAGAAAGCTTTAACAGACACAACAAATGTTATTTCTGGTAAAGAGTAGATAAACTTAAGAGTTGGGACAAAGAGCTAATGTTGTGTTATCATTGCACTGCTGGAAATGAAAACAGAAAATGAGAGGAATAAGTAAGTGATTCCTAGTACTCTTTACCTGTGCATACACAGGTTGAAATCTTTTGGCTAGCAACTAAAGTAAAATCGGTTTTGGAGAGTTTTTGCATCTCAAATATTCTCTGAAATGATGCGTGACAGGAAGGTCTATCTATCAGAAGCAAGAAATATGTTGGAGACCAGATGAATGCATTTGTTTTGACTGATTATCTCCACTCTAAAACAAATGAAGTCACTCAAAATAGGTCTTTAACTGAGGGTTCAGAGGTTCTACATATTTTTCCACACATCTTGTTTTCACTTGTTCCTGTGTCAGAATAAAAATAAGGCAAAACCCCCATAGGATAGTTTTAAGGTCCCAGAAACTCTTATTATAACAGGATTTCTGCTTTCATCACAAAAAAAAATTATTAAAAAAAATATTGATTTCTTGAGGTTGTGAAAGACTGTCTGAATTCTCATATAACCTTATCTCAGTTTTGTATCTAAAGAAAGTCCCCAAATACTGTGATTGCTTTTCAAGAGAAATTAGAAAAAGCTCCTTAACAATACTCTACTTACTAGTCAGCACTACCTCTGTGTTTCCTATTTAGTGAGGAAAATGAATTAAATTAAAGGTAACACATCTGAGGCTTTTTTAGCACAGGTCTGTAATTAACTTACCTATCACACAATACTAGACAAAGAACACCTGGTGATTCATGAAAAAAAATACACAATTATAGGAATAAGACATCTGTCTTCTGCAGTCTTGCTAGGAGGAAAGCTAGGAGTTTTCTCTCAAGACCAATCCGTATGACTTTATATTTTAAAAACTCCCCTCTTCGGGCCTTTTTCTAGCTTTATTAACTCATCCTTTCAGACACAGCTAGTATTAATTGATGGGAGTCTTTACAGTTGAGGTCATTATTCTTATATCATGGCAGAACCAACCCCGTCTCTAGGGAATAGTTCTGCTACTTAATCAAACAAGCCACAGGTAACTAGGAAGGTGTTTAGGTGGCTCATTCATCTTAAGTGTTGTCTAGTTAATCAGGAGTCTTGGCATCTACTTTTAAGTCAACTAGCAACTTTGTAGATCATTTTGAACAAGTCTAAAATTAGTAAGGACTGGGCCTCTCAACAGGTGCCGCAAGGCTTTTTTTTAAAGTTGGAATTAAAAGATGTTCAATTTTTTTTTTTTTAGGTTGAATTCTAGAAGATAAGAGGTTTCATCAGATGTAATTGGCCCTGGTTGACAACCCGGTAGAGCCCACCAGGACATTTGTCTGATCTCTTTCAGTTGTTACGCCGAATATTCTAAGAATCCAATTAAAGGAACCAGCAACTAGAACCATCCCAAAACATGTATCACCTCCCAGCCAAAGACACTGTTTAACTGAACTGCAGGAAGATTTATGCAAATATTGCAGGCAGTATAGCTCCTCTGTGTACCAGACCTCCACAGACTTTTTATGCATCTCCTTAGGGTTGCATGTTCTTTTGTACCATCTGCTCCAGGCTCCAGAGAGGAACTAAACAAGAACTATTTGGACCTGAGACTTACTTAGCTCCTTTAGGGAGCACATAGGAAATAAAATCAGAAAGCTTATGCTGAAACTACAAGAGGGGGAAAAGTGAAACAAGGGTGGGTGGGGAAATAAGGGTACATATGCTTGAAAACATTGTAGCTTTACTGATTTAAAAAGGAATCCTAATTGCTAATGACATGACATCAACATGCTAGAACAAAATATGTGAAATGTCACATAACCAAAATGACATTTAGTCACTTAAGCAGCCTTATTTTCAGAGTAACTGTGCAACTTTGCCTCTCATTCACATTAGTTGGATTTACAGGTACTCAGTCATCCAAATAGAGAAATGAAATACAGAATACATTTTTATCATTCTTATTATAAAGCTGTAGACTAACGTCTGAAGCTGAACAAATAAAATAAAAACAGTATATGCAAAACTCTGCAAATTAGTCTCCCAGTACTAAACTACAGCACTTCACAAATACTTTCACATACTAGAATGGAAGACATACTTCTATTATTAAAATATTAGGATAAACAGTAGTGAAAATCATAGAATCATAGATTGGTCCAGGCTGGAAGAGACCTCTAGGGTCATTTAGTCTGACCTCCCTGCAGTCAGCAGGGACAACCCCAACCAGACCAGGTTGCCCAGGGTCTCATCGAGCCTCACCTTGAATATCTCCAGGGAAGGGGCCTCAACCACATCCCTGGGCAACCTGTTCCAGTGGTCCACTACCCTCATAGTAAAGAGCCTATTCCTAATATCCAATCTAAATCTGCTCTTCTCCAGCTTGAAACCATTGCCCCTCATCCTGTCACTGCAGGCCTTTGTAACCAGACCCTCTCCAGCCTTCCTGTAGGCACCCCTAAGGTACGGGAAGGCTGCTGTTAGGTCTCCTCGGAGCCTCCTCTTCTCCAGGCTGAAGAAGCCCAGCTCCCTCAGCCTGTCAGTGTACTTTATGTGAAGTGGTATGTCCATGACTGAAGCATAGTTCAGCTATGCAACAGTATGTGACTTGTGCTGTACCACTGCCCAAACACAGATGGAGCACACAGCTGGCCATTCTGCACCGATGTGTGTCACATGTAAAGATTTCCACATACTGTCTTCAGACTTGATTGCACAAATCCCTGCATCAGTGCAGGTTACCGTTGTGTTAAAGACTGACAGTTTTCAAGCTTTTCTATTAGTTTATTGCTCCTAAGCAGAGCTGGATCAGCACTAATTAAGTTTCTTTTAACATGGATACAGTGTACCCATCTAAACAAACAGTGTGTGAGGTGTAAAGTTTTTTTTTCACTTTGCTCAGAGAGTATGGGAAATACAAGGAAGGAAGAAAAAGCGAAGAAGCTCTCTCTGTATTCATCTGTCACTCATCTGTACAACATAAGTAGATCAATACACAAAGTGCTAAATTCAGCCACATACACTCATCTCCCTGTTTGTATTACGTTTGTTACTCTGCCCATTCAAATAAAGAATAGAGTAGTGCTATGATAATAACACTATGTTTGTCATCAAAATATAGTGAAGATTTCAATGCCTACAAAGAATAGCCACAACTACTGACTTCAGCATGGGCCAAAGACCTTGAAAAGATTCAGCAGAGCCGGGATAAGAGTTTGACCAAACGATAATAACCCAAACAATACAGTTAGGTTTTCATAAGCAAAGTTATTTACCCATAAATTTGCTCTCTTCCCACTCACATGAATAAGCTGTGGTTTTCAGTAAATCTAGCTTTCTGAAGACATGATGGTAGGACCAAGTCTTATTGCTTTAGCAGCTCAGTGCTTTTCTCTATAAGCAGCACTGCTCAGAGCAGCCCAGACTGCCAGCTGCAGGGCCAGCAAGTGGCTGGAAGTGAATGAGAAATCTTCATTGTCTGCTGTCTATTCCCTATGTACCAGCGAATAACTCGAACCCAGATGTTCCTAACAAAAATCTGTGGTTTGGGATTTAGCTGTTGCTGTCCCATGAAAGAGGAAAGTGTTCAAATATATACTGGTCTCTGACAGTAGCAACACCTGAACACACAGACATCATTGCAAATTACTTGGAAAAAATTAATTATCTTTCTAGTAAAAAGTTAAATTGCAATTACTAGCCATTTTAATTTAGAGGAACCAACTGTTCCTACTTGCAGAAAGCCTGCATTATTGTCATTTCAAAGTTATTCTGGAAGGTCAGATGTGAGAATTTAAAATGTAATCTTGCAGATGCTCTCACAGATGTCTAAACAACCCTTCACTGTCCCAATTTTCTTGAAATCTACAAACACCATCAGCATCAGGTCCAATCCAGAATCTCAGAAACAATGAAATATCTTCTTCATATTTCCACCACAAAGAAGTCATCTCCCCTTAAAAGGACCAAAACCCGGTTAAGGCAAAAATGAAGCGAAATGTACAAATGAAAATGAAACCTGGCTCATTCTCCAAAGTGTCAGTTCAGAAGCGGATAACAGAGCTCATTTTCACTGGAGCTTGANAAAAAAATTTAAGTATTATATAGAATGGCCTCCAAAAACCTACCAAAACTGTCTAACATTCACTCAGAAAGTCTGAGTATCGAAAATCCCAAATTACATGATGCTACAGACAAATAACATCTCTGTATTTTCAGGAAGGTTTTAGTACCACAGGATATGCCAGTATGCAGGAGGGTGGACAAGAAAATTTTTAGTCTGCAAGGAATTTCCAGATGCTAACTTGTGAGTGGTACAAAATGGAATTAATATAAGAAATGAAAAAAGTTCAAAAGTGCCAGTCAGTAATACTGAAACAAGTTATAAAAAATTTTGGTGAAAATGCTTCATTTTCAGCTGTTGACATTCTTAATTTTAAAACACTGAGTGTGAAATTGAACTGTTCACTCTGTATGCATCTATTGAAGAAATTAAAAGGTCAACATTAGAATGCTATTTTAATAATTTAGATTTCGACAAAATGCCAGATTTCCTCCTGGGCTTTTGTTTTCATTGACACTATCAATGTACTTGAAATATCTACTGTATAGCCTAATGTTTTCAAAATTTATCTTTTGCATCTATAATTTTGTGCATGACAATCACATATTGTAGTTGTTTATTTATTCCTTAGGACTGGGAACAAAGAGGCTTCCAGTACAGCATCCTAGTTCTGCAAAGCGGAAGAATTATTTTGACAGCAAAAGATTCCCTGTCATTAACCAGGGCTGGTGAGATACTTTCTAAGACCTGATCCAAAAAAAAACCAGAACTCCCCTTCCTTAGAGCAAGAAGCCCAAACTAAATACATCAGCTTTCAAGCGTGGGTGCAAGTCAGTCAGTGTATTTGTTTACCCATCTACCTACCACTTCATTAATTTTCAACAGTCCCTGATATATTCTGGCAATGCCATTGCTTCACCACAAAGCTAGCAAAATGGCACCATACAACCAGCATATATTGCAGTTATTGTTTACTTATAATATTTTGAGAATGATTTAAATGTTATTCCCGCTTTATAGCTTTTTCTTATCTGATGATAAATGCCCCAGAGTCTCTAGCCAGTTGGAGGGGAACTCGATTATTGTCCCTCTGCAGTCTTATTACCCGTGAGTCTTCTGTGAACTTCATCATTATTAGCAACCTCTTCCATTTTTTTAACATGATATACTAAAAGAGGTCATTTGAAGAACGGATTTTAGACCCTAATGGCTGATCAAAAAGAGCAGCATTAAAGTTCAGGCAACAGCACCCAAAGCCAAGGTGGGGAGGCCAATGGCATCCTGGGGTGTATCAGAAGGGGTGTGGTTAATAAGTCCAGAGAGGTTCTCCTCCCCCTCTACTCCACCCTGGTGAGACCCCATCTGGAATATTGTGTCCAGTTCTGGGCCCCTCAGTTCAAGAAGGACAAGGAACTGCTTGAGAGAGTCCAGGGCAGGGCTACAGAGATGGTTAAGGGAGTGGAGCATCTCCCATAGGAGGAAAGACTGAGGAGACTGAGGGGTGACCTCATTAATGTTTATAAATATGCAAAAGGTGAGTGTCAGGAGGATGGAGCCAGGCTCTTCGCAGTGACGGCTAATGATAGGACAAGGGGCAGTGGGTGCAAGCTGGAACATAGCAGGGTCTACTTAAATATGCGAAAAAACTTCCTTCACAGTGAGGGTGATGGAACACTGGAAGGGGCTGCCCAGAGAGGCTGTGGAGTCTCCTTCTCTGGAGATATTCAAAACCAGCCTGTACACGTTCCTGTGTGACCTGATCTAGGTGTTCCTGCTCTGGCAGGGGGATTGGACTAGATGATCTTTCAAGGTCCCTTACAATCCCTGATATTCTATGAACTAGAGCGAGAGTACACATCTCCTCAAAGGGTATTTATTCATAGCTGCATTTCTTGCTCCCATAAATCCATATGATGTCGGTCATACTCCAGTCCAAGCTTGTCACTACTTCTTTGACTCATGAATTCTTTAATTTGGATTTATGCTAAGCATTGCTGCCAGCAAAGAGGATATTAATGACGTAGTTACTGTATATGGAAAACAGAATTCAGGCAAAGAGGGAGGTTTACTGGTCTGTCTGCTTCCAGTTTATCACATTATCAAGCTGTTAAAGGTTGCTCTAAGCAATAGATACTCTAGTTCTAATTTAATCGGTAGAAGCACTACTGCTTTGACTTCTTTATCTCCCATCACTCATATGATAAAAATAAGACAGAATAAGTACAAATAAAGGGAAAAAAGTTCACTAGGTAGAGAAGGACCAGCTAGAAGTTGAAAAGAGAATGAAGGGGAAGAAATTATGTTAGCAAATAAATTAGCTTAGTAAAGGATAAAGGCAGCCACAACAAATTCTGGGATGTGCCCTGGGGAGAAAAAAAGCAAGGGGTTTTCTTTGAGGCAAGACTGGAGTGCAGGTGAATCACAACAGAGTGAAATCACTTTTTTAGTGACTCTAAAGTTTTCATCAATGAAAAGTTTGTCAGACATGGTCAAAAAGGGAAATAATACCTCTTTGATGACAATGAAGGCTCCCAGCCTCAATGCTTAGGTTAAAGCGGAGAGGAGGAATCACTGTCTGAAACCTGCATTTCTAGACTGATACTCCAAATTCGGAAGAAAGCATTTTAAGTGCTTTGTAAGAAGAAAGCAATAAACTGATGCCACAGTCAGTTGAATTTCGGGCAGACCACTAAGATGAGGAAACTGTAATCACTATAATTAAGTGAATGGTTAATTAGTGCATTTCGTGAATAACAAGGCATGCTTGTAATGACAGCCTGAGGGTGTCCACTGCTTCTTGATGCATGGAAGGCCACGCGGTATATGGGGAAAAGCCCACAGAACAGGCTTAGGCGAGCATTATTATTTGCCAGTCAGCAGCACCTCAGCACCCTATTGTGGAGCAAGACTGCACTGCGATGCACGTTATCCAAAATTCAGAACAAGATGACACTGCCTTCCCCATAAGAGCCGAGCGCTGCCCTCGCCTGCAGCCACACAGGACTGCTCACATGTAGCAACGGGCTGTGGCCAGATGTAAATTCAAGGGCCAAAATACAGCACACAAAGTGGAGTATAAGATCAGATATACACAGCAGGCACATTGGCTTCTGACACAACTCTCCATGTAACCTTTATTACGCTGATGAGGCACAGTGTGCTACATGTGTCCCTGTAGGTGTTAAAAGACTAATTACATCAATCTGCCGCATTAGTATGGGTTATGATGGAAGGAGACTAACAGATGAGAAGTAGCGATGTGCACTTTGAGGAATCAATTGCTGGGCATCAGACACTTATTTTCAGCGTAGGAGTAATTTTATTTCATTTTGAGAACATTTGGGGATTAATAATGGAAAAGCAAAGACCTTTTTCTCCTTTGGTGAAAGGCAATGACCAGCAAAGCTGAAATGAGCTGAAGCATTGCATGCTATAAGGGCAGCTGAAACAGAGAGGCCAACTTCATTCTGGAATTTTGGTTGCGGAACTTTTGCCCCCAAAACATACTATAAATCAATGACTGTTTACAATATAATGTGGTCTTTTGTTTCTCAGGAACTGCCAAACTGAGAAAACGATATTATCATGCTAAAAACTTTAAATCACTTTTATGTCTCTCTGGCAGCAGAATTGGTCATTTGAGATTTTAAGGATTTTCTAAAGACGAACAAAAAACAACTACCCTAAGAAAAACGACAGTCACAGTTGTAACAAAGATGTCATTGTTTTCAAACCCACCCGAAATCCCCAGATCTCTTAACTAGCCCTTCGTGATAACGTGAGAAAAGAAAGGGAACACTTGTGATAAAGTAATAGAGGCATAAAATTCGTGTCATCTGATTGAAAAATCAGACTCAGGCCTAAATTTTGACCATCAGAGCTCCCTTCTCTTACATACCATGGCCTTAGGAAAGCTGTTATGATCACCTTAAAGGAATCAGTCACTATATCATATGTTTAAGTCACCAAGAGTACAGGAAAATGAGTGAAGAAGGAACGTATTCGCAAAGTTCACCTGCATGCTACTGAAGTCATGACTCAAACATAGATTCAACCTCATCCAATAAAAGACTTCACAATTCCTGCCACTTATTGCCTAGCAATGCAATAAAACCACACACGCTTAGGAAAAGTTATGTTTAATATTTTGGTATATGCCCAACCAGTCAGAAATCATTAACTCATTTGCTCATGAATACTTGTCTGCTCTGAGCTCTATTTTAAACTTGTCTGCATTAGGACGTATTTTTAGTTCTGTTTTATTTCTGTGCAGAGCGTAAGAAGAAGAACATTTCATCTCCTGTTCATAAAAGAGATATAAATCATCCTATTCTAAAAAGGTGGAGCAATTTTAGCTCTAGTTCTTTTTCAATCAATTTGATCCAGCCTAAAAAAAAGGCCTCATCTTGCTCCTAAACTGGTTCTCCTTAGCTAACTCAGAGAATCCTAAGTGTTCAGCAATTTGCTTGCACTAAGAGAATTTTTTTTTTTTTGCAAAATGGGAGCATTGATACAAAAAGGCATAAGCTGCATTATGCTGGAATAACCCACTTGCAAAGAGATCAGCTGTACTCACTCGTGATTCAGCTTGCTACAGCACATCACCCGGGGTCTGCTCTGCTCAAGCCATTCCACGCATGCGCTACTGCAAGAGTCTCAGTAACACCAGGAAATTACTCAGGGCCTTCAAGACAGAACTCCTCGATGAATTTGGAGCTGGAGAGCTTGAGACTGACCAATAAATATCAGTCATGGTAATTTCACAGGAGAATTTCGTTCTGCATTGAGTGTGACTGGAATAACTACTCCGGCTTTCAGAAATGCACAAGTGCTCTCAATACTGGGCAAACTTACGGCCATCACCAACAGAAAAAAAAATAAAAAATCAACTTATGGCACCTAGTGCCTTCATCATAAATAAATTCTGAAACCTGCATTTGTTTTTATTTTGACACCAATTGCACTTAAGCATGATAATTATCAGAATAACTGTTTTTTCACATAAAAGGTGGTGGAGTATCAAGACTTGCGGGAAAAAGTAACTTTGAAAGAGTAATAACCATTCGATAGAATGTACTTAAAAAAAATAACTGAAGTAGAGGGCTCCCTTTATATAATTATAAAATCATTGTTGGTATGACTGATTTAATTTGAATAGCATTCCCTGGGGAAATATACTGTGCTATCAACTTGAAATGACTATGATTATTTGGCCTTCAGCAGTAGTGGGATAAAGTCAGCAGCAGAGCTGGATGGCAGTATGCCCACAGCTACACCTAATGAAATGAAGCACATCTGTGGCTCTGACAGGAGGAAATACCAGGGAATGAGCTAATCTCAGAGCAACTCATTCCACGCCTGATGCCAGCAGAGTCTCCAAGCACCCACAGGCTATACCCCAAGGTCCTTACTCAGCTTTTACTTAGATTTGAGGGAATTTTGATCACAGACTGAAAACCAAAAGGGGCAGATGTTACGTTAACAAAAATTAATATATAAAGGTGGCTGATTTGCTGCCTTGTTCAGCTTGGCAGGAGATGCTGAAAGGGGCGTTCAGTGACCCTGGACTGCAAGACCATGAGGTGGCCCTCATTTCTCCTTACAGAGATGGTCAAATATGAGAACTGATATTTTTATGATAAGTTAAATGGAGTGGAACTTCATCAAGCTGGCAATAACTTTATTTTTAAGTTGCTCTCCTAAGATCAGCAGGCTAATTTCATACCCTGCAACATTTGTGTAGGACGCCTTAGCAGTATCTTGCTCTGACATAAAATAGGAGAACAGGCCCAGAGAGCTGGTTCTTGGAGGACTTCTGCTCCACTGAACAAACCCTTAGTGGCAATTTAGTATATGGCTTTTTTAATTGCGTTGACAGGTTGCACGTTTCTCTGCTGCTCTTGACTAACAATCTAGTAAGCAGATGAAAAGGCAAACCTCTGCCTTTGTCAGATTTGCTGGCACTCTACTGTGGGAGATCAAAGCTTAGAAGGAAAGAGAGCCAGTAGGTAGCCAAATGGTGGTTCAAGAGAAAGGAGCAGCCCGCTTGAGGTCACAGATGGAAGGGAAAAGCCTGATAGATAAAGGAAAAAAGAATCCCTAAACGTATGCTATGCAGGAAGAACACAATTTGCCATCCCTCTCCATGGAGACTAAGCTAGACTTTGCTTTCACAATTCATCTGGCCTCCAACATTAAAGAGCTCGCTCTCCAGAGGCTCTGAACCACTTCTGCCTTTGATTTCGTTAATGTAGCAAACAGGAGGCCAGCATGGGTTCCCTGTTGACTGCTCTCTATAAAATGCCAGTTCCTCAGAGGAAAAGGTAATAATGCCAGAAAAAGTAAATGGCTTGTTTTCCATGTCACAGCAGAAGAGCATTCGGACCACAGTAAGGAGGTTTTCCTCCTTCCACAAAAGGCAAAGGAGATTTGTGCAAAAATAATCTTCCCTTCGTAGGGCAAAAGGTATACATAGTCTAAGAATGACTTAAGCTTTCCTGAGGACTTTATCCTGGGACATAAAGTGATGTATTCAACTTGAGCTGGACCTGTGCAGCAGCCAATTTCCCAGAGGCTCTTAGGAAGCATCCAGCCCCAATACATTAGCTACTTATTGTTCATCTTTTTCATTTTCAGAAATCTGGTTCCCAGTTCTCCCTTCTTGGAATGAGGTGCCGTTAAGAGACACAGTGCAAAACACAAAACATAATTGGGATGGGTAAAGCAATCCGATTAAAATGAGAAATCTGCCCAGAGCAGGGACACAAGCCAAGAAACGAAGGAAATGATAAAATAGATGAAAACCTAAATTTTCCAAAAAAATTTTTGATTTGTCTGTAACTCTCTGATTTCAATGGCACTAGAACAAGAACAGGAGTGTTTGCAGTATTCTTCTGGCTAGAGAGGAGACAAAATTATGTAACATTAATAATCACCATTTTGCTAACTTGACAGAGTCCCATAAACGTTTCTGAGAACACACAAAAACACCAGATAAAATACACCATCTGTCCTCAAGTTCTTCAGAAGCCGGTGCCAGCAGGATAAAAACGGAGCACCAGTTCAGGCAGAGGTGGGTGTACAGTACTCATTGGCAAGGAAACTACTGCAGGGAAGACTGAAAAAAGAATTTTTTATTGGAGGTAATGAGAAGTATGAAATAGAAAGTAGTTTTTTTCCTGAAGAAAGAAATAATGAAAAAAGGATTGAAGTCAGAAGTTGCTGGAGGATTAAGTAGGGAGGGCCAGAATTTCTACAGGAAAGTTCTTATCTACAGGTAATAGAAAGAGGCATAACATATCATTAAATCTGCCAAAGTAAAAGCTACAGTACTAATGAAGTTCACCAAAGCATGACATTTTAAGACTCTGGGCCTCAGGCTGCCCATTACGCGTATGGAATTTGAGCACCAGCCTAAGGTTTCTGCACGCTCAGTGCAACACCTATCCCTTTGCAGTATCAAGGACATAAACAGTGTTTCCTGAAGGGTACGGAGTTGCACTCTGCGACACAAGTGCAATGACATGGTATGACTTAGCCCACTTCAGAAATAACAAGAATGTCTTGAAACGTGTGTGTGTGTAAATAAAAACCAACACCATCCTTTATTCTTCAGAGAAACGTTGCTGATGTATTTTCTCAACTAGTCAAATTGGCATGTTTTGACTGTGGCTGTTTGCATGAGTTCCTCAGGCTAGAAAGATATAATAAGAGCTACTGGTTATCTAACCCCCCCTTCTGAACAACGAGTATCAGCTGCACGCCTACATACAGATAATGCTGCTACCCAGGATAACACCTTGCGGCATTCAGGTAAATTTATCTGACCCAACATTCCTCTTTGCCATATGAATCAAAGTTTCCATGGATTATTTGAACATGTATCCTCTTTGCTCCAGAGGCATTCTGGAAGATTTTTCGTTGAAACACTAGCTGCTCTTCTGGTCAAATCAGAACCTTTAATGTAATAATAGGCTGATACAGATTTCTTTAGATTTATTTATCCTGAGGTAGCACCATTTCTTCTAGACTATTTTTTTTTTTTGTTTTTAAAAAAAGTGGTAATGTTGCTATGGAGGAAAAAATGTAGCTAACTTCCTTATTATAAATTGTTTTTAACAGAACATTTAAGGGCATATTTGTGAAGGCTTATATACTTAGAAGGCAAGCTTATACACTTAGAAGGCAAAAGCTTGGCTAAAATATAAAATCCTTTTAAGCAGCTCGGCTTTCATAGCATGCTACAAATTCATGAAGAAAGGAATACAGGAGGATTGTAAAATTTCATGCCTGACACTGGCATGCTATCTTTGGGAATCCAGCCTGAATAGGACAGGCATAATAGGAAAATATAAGCTTGCATAGCTCCAGTGTGGTATTATATTTCAGAAGTTCTGGAATGAAACAAACCAAGATCAATAAGACAGGTCTCTCAGCATTTGACAAGTGTCCATCTAAATACAATTAAATTATTTTAGACATTGTCTTGTATCCTGAAGGATGCAACTTGGGATTAAAAAATAAATTCAATATTATGTCTATGCCGATCAGTAACATTCATATGCATAGCTAGATATAGACATGGAAACTTGAAATTATAATTAAGATTTAGCATCTCTATTTATAGAACAAAGGTGAAGCAGATTCATTGTCTTTAAACGTGAAGGCTGGAGTGAGCACAGCGTGATATTGGTTGCTAGTGAAAGATAGAACTCATTTTAAAGATGTATCCTTTTTCACTACAAAAAAAATATGCAAGATACAAGAAAAATGAAATGACAAACCAAAAGGACAGAAGGTAAAATGTGAGAAGTGACAAAAAAAAAATGTTCCAAGCCACCGGGACATCTATTTTTGCTAAGATAGTAAATTAAAAGGACTGAAGAGATAAACAAATTGAAAAAAAAATCTATAGAGACAAAAGACAAAATAACAGGAATTCTGGAAATAGACATGTTTTCTCTTTAAATTGACTACTTGCAATATAAATATGAGCTACTTTTTCATTGCAAAAAAATCCAGTAGCTACCATTATTTCACAACTGTTAAATTAAGGAAGTCTGTAATGCTCAGGGAAGTCCAGTTTTTACTGTTGTTAATCACGGACGTTTAAATGAACATATTCTGAATGAGGAGTCTAAAGAAATTTAATTTCCAATTTTCTTAAATCCCTTCTTATAATATTAATAATAATCAGATAAAGTAAAGCTAAATGACTCAATAACTCAATTTACATTTCAAAAAATTAAAATTGTAGAGCAGAGCTTTTTGGATCTGATATTAGGATTAGCTCTTTGAAATATCCCTGGAGAAAACTTGTAGGCAGGTTTTTTTGTTGGGGTTTTTTTTTTTTTTGTTTTTGTTAGTATGGTACCTTCGCATCCAGTTTTCATTAAAACAGTCAGGAAAAGATGTGGCAAAAGTATTTCAAGATATTTCAAAAGGGACAGAGATTAGACTGCTTTCTACTTTTCTTTTAACTGATTTACAAAGAGCTGTAGAATGCCACTGAAAACTCCCTATTGCAACTTGTTTACAGCATCTCAATTGCACTGCACTACTTTGAATTCTTTTTTTCAAGAAGAGGGCTGCTGCCAAGCTTGCACAAAGTGTTAAGCACCCTCCCTCCTCTCTGACAATTCATGGCCTCTGTTCGGAGAGGTTGCCTTCTCTTCTTCAAATATGAGTGGTTTTTGCATATCACAGAAGTTCCGTTTGGATTTGGTGCCTCTTGTTCACAAACTTGATATGAATATCACTGATCAGCTAGAATTAGTTAAAGTGCTGTTGAGATACTCGTGTAGTTTTTTTTTTTACGTGGAGATACTAATAAGGATTATTTTAACGTAAACCCTCAGTTGGGGAAGGAAAAGTGGGCAGATGAAGCTATGACTGATTGGTTTATTGCTGGTTAACAGAAAAGAGTAGCCTTCAGGTTAGATGTAATTCAGAGAAACACATTTCATGTGGCTATGAAGTGATGCATCAACAGCAATTTTGTCGTTTATCTGTAAAATGCAAAAACGAATTGAAACTTACTGTTAATATTCTTTGCTTTATTGAGCTGACCCTCTGCATATTGGTGATACAGTTCATACATGGAAAAAAGATGTATGGAAATTGAATCAGTCAACGCTGCTGGAATGAGGAAGGTTGTGCTGACTTCAGACTACAGGCACTGACAAGAAACTGCAATGGGAAATTTGTTCCAGCCTTTCATCTAACCATGAAGCAACTGCATTTAAGAACATTAAGATAAGGTGAAAGCAAAATAAGAAGCATTTTATAAAATGTAAATAAAACAGAAAACCAGAGATACAAGGGATAAGAACACGTAAAACGTGACTCTGAAGATTTTTTTGAAGACTTCTTTTCAACATATCATATTGGTAGGGTAGTTTGATTTTTCACATTTCTTTGATGGCTTTCCAGGCTAGCAACCCTTTTATAGCAATGAAGTTATATCACCATAACGCACCACCATAAATGCTGTTCCTTCCTATACAATGAAACTGCATTGCCAAATGAATGAAAACAGGCCTTTTGTTTCTCTTCTTCCAAAAAATAAACATTAGCAAAACTAAAAATGTCTTTACATTATTGTCAATATTTTTTTTTTTGCCATTGTCTAAGGAACTTGGTGAGCTCAGCAACGGCTATTTAAATGACATTTGTGTCACTTATATAATGATGGCCGTTAACACCAACAACCTTGACCTAGAAATCCGAGTGATGAAGCTGACTTTCCCCTGATTTTCTCTTCTCAGTACCTCTTTTATCAAGAGAAGCTACAAGGCCAAATACAGCCAAGGTTGTCTTCTGCCCTTTCATTGAAACAGACTTCTGGTTCAAAAACTTCTGGTTTTGGGATGAATGTGTATCTGTGGAAAATTTCCATCAGTGTTTTTAGGCTCTGCGTATTCAGCTGATAGTGTGATCCAGATTTTCCAAGCCCACACTACAGAGGGACATTGGCTAACTGTGTACTAACTGTGCCCTCACTGACTTAAACTCTGAAAATGCTTTTTCCTCTCCACCTCCACAGTTACTATTTACTATACTTTTTGGTCATGGCTTCCTGTACCACAGTTTTATTCAGTCTGCCTTTTAACTCTTAATGTCTTAGACACCCGATTTGTGAAAAAAGGACAAATTGTAACCTTCAGATAGCTCAGCCTTCCAAAGTGCTGTGACACACAGTGCAAACAAGGATTTTAAGACTTTCACAGGTAGCAAATTGGCAGCCAGCTCCTTTCGTAAACGCAGGACTTAAGCAAACAAAAGGGCAAAACAGTCCATGACTAGGAGTGAAATCTTTTGAGTTCAAGCAATTTGAGATACTGAACTGCTTGGAACTGCCAGCAGTGTGCCCAGGTGGTCAAAAGGTCCAACAGCATCCTGGCCTGTATCAGTAACAGCAAGGTGAGTAGGACTCGGGAGGTGATTGTCCCCCTCTACTCAGCACTGGTGAGGTCCCATCTTGAGTAGTGTGTACAGTTTGGGGCCCCTTACCACAAAAAAGACATTGAGGTGTTGGAGTGGGTCCAGAGAAGGGAAACATAGCCAGTGAGGGGTCTGGAGAGTAAGTCTTATGAGAGCTTAGGAGCAGCTGAGGGAGAGGGGGTTGTTCAGCCTGGAGAAGAGGAGGTTGAGGGGAGACCTTATTGCTCCCTGCAACTATCTGAAAGGAAGGTGTAGCGAGGTGGAAGTCAGTCTCTTCTCCCAAGTCACAAGCAATAGGACAAAAGGAAATGGCTTCAAGTTCCACCAGGGGAGGTTCAGACTGGATATCAGGAAATTTTTTTATACTGAAAGGGTTATTAAGCGTTGGAATGGGCTGCCCAGGGAGATGGTTGAGGCACCATCCCTGGAGGTATTTAAAAGACGTGTTGATATAGTGCTCAGTGACATGGTTTAGTGATTGGTTGTTGTTTTTTTTTCAGAGTTAGGCTGATGGTTGGACTAGATGATCTCAAAGGTCCGTTCCCACCTAGATTCTATGAGGTTCACAAGCCTTATTGAGCACTAAAATAACAGTAATAATCACTATTAGCAAAGTTGTATGTGATGCTTTCCAACTGCAGGTGACAAAAAAATCACATTCATTGCAGTGATGTATCTTTCTCATTCCAGCTACTGATGGCTATCTAAATTATTATGCAACAAGATACACTGGAAGTGTATGGGTGAATCAAGATGAGGAAGGATAATTAAGTTTTTATGCTGTGGCATCTTTCTTGATATTTAATTTATAACACGGCTTATTATAAGCTAGGGTTTATGAAGCAAGAAACTTAAGACATTTATGTCACAAGACCAAAGAGTTAGACCACATTTTTAGTAAAAGTAGAAAAGGTAAGCAGTGGTCAAGTAAAAGAATATGAAGATGATTAGTGAGGAAATAAATGATAGCTCCTTCTTACTTGATTGAGCCCGTCCTTTGGAGTGCAGCACCATATCTCCCATAGCTTTGCTACCAGCCACCAGCAATTAGGTAGTCACAGACTGAAAAATACGCATATTTCTACAAGCAATAGTAACAATAAAACAGTACTCAGAGCGAAAAATGCTGATACCTAATTTAATCTGAAGGGAAAATAGCTATTTCACTTAGGTTTCATTAGCCTCACTAGGTCTATTCATCAGTACATCAGTAACCTAGAAGTATGATCTGCTAGGTTGATAAAGAAGCAGACTTGTGAGAAAAAAAACCCAACAAAACATACAGGTGGGTGACAGAAAACATTAGGAACTCCTGCAAGTAAGAGGTATGGACTAGGCCCAGATGACAGTACCCTGAACAGGAAATTTAGCAGGGGCACCACTGAATGATAGCCCTCTAAAAATACATTTGACATAGAACTGGACTACCCATTTCTAAGTAGATAGAGGTTGCCTTCACTATACTATTGAATTATAAATATGCACAAATGATGCCTACGTACATAAATGGAGGTAGATAGTAAAAGTTAAATTAAGTTTATTTGAACAATAAGAAAGCCTGAGAATATAAGGGTCTGCAAAATGAAGGCAGAATAATTCACAATGGTCATCACAAGGAAGGACATCACAGAAATGCTCATGGGATAGCTGCAGGCAACCTGAACAGGAATTTCAGGATTTTAGTGAACCAGAAAGGCTAGAAGAACTGAGAAATCAATGCTCCCACTGGCATAGCAGAGATTTACACATTTAACTTCTATTAATGCTAATGGGATTTACGTCCATCACTACCCCATACATCAAGAGAAGAATTAACAGCTAGGTCTATCTTGTTTAGAAAAGGAGGGGATTAGCTGTATGTTTCTGCCTCCCAGTACAAGACTTACAAACCTCACAGCTTGTGAAATTATCTACTGTGCAGCAGCTATAAAGTATGAAGATTACTGCTTCAGACAGAGTCCATGCGAAATTTCAAATGGCAAATGTCAACTTTAGAGGCCTGGGGTACCTGTGAGAAGAATATACGTTTCCACAGACAATAGGAAGAGGAAATCCTGATTTTTCAGAAGAGGCAGTAACCAGTATCCCAGTATATGACTGAGAGCTGTGGAGCCCACGTTGTGATTAGTTCCCTGTACTCCTATGCTCACCCAGGCAGGCAAGCAGAAAGGGCACCGCACAGGCCACTTGCAAGCAAGAGCTCAACAGGCTGGTAAGACACAGCTGTAGGAGTTCTACTTCAGCAGATTTTCAAAGCCTAATCAGGTCCCCTTTGGGCTGCTACACTAGCACAGAGGGGATTTAAAATTGCTTTGAATTCCCCCAGTGTGTAGGAAATAGATACCTTTTTCCTTCAGCTAGTCTATTTGGGTGATACAGGAACACATTCCTATTACAGTCCTAGACCTACGTAGCTTGCCATAGACTTGAACACCACTGCACTAGAAGTGCCTTAAAACAGCCTTTGCTTCACAGAAAAAAATGCATCTTCTGGTCAATGAACCAGCAATGGATTTATCCTGCATAAAATATCCACATCAAGGTTCTTCACATTAAGGCAGATGCACCATTTCTCTTTATCAACCAAACTCAGAACCAGGAAATTACCTCTACTCTGTCTTTACTTCTCAGAAAAATAGCTCTGAGTAGCTGAAATTATAAAGAATCCTAAAACTTTCAGGTTCCTTCAAAAATTCAGACCGTGGCTCAGGTATTTTCTTACTGAAGCTGGGATCCATGCCACAAAATAGTCAACTCTATTTCTGGATTTGAGAAATCAACACAATATACTTTGGAATGTGGAAATGAAATTTTCTGTACTCCCTCTTACATGTTAGTAACCCAACATTTTATTATAGCAAGTTTATTCTTTAAAACCCACATTTATTCCACAAATTTCCAAAACTTAAATGACAGAATTTGATGAAATTATTTCAAGCTTTTAAATAGCAACCTAATTAGTTTAGCATAGATTTGAAAATCAGAAATTCAATTAATATTCACATTTTCAGGTCCTTAATTTCTGCTACACTAACGGCATGATTTCAGTTAATAGGTTTTCCTTCCTGCAGTATGCAGTTTAACATCCCAAAACATTTATATATCAATTACTAAATCTAAATTAAATTGGAGTTGTTTACTTTTCAACATTCCCAAACAGGGCTATGTTCCATGACTCACAAACTAGGTTTTGAAGGTTTCTTATGGTACAATTAATATAAATTACACGTAAGAGTTTGAAAATGAGTGAATGGTGTAAAAAGAGTTTGGATACAACTTAATTTTACCTATCAGTATCAGAACAACTCTGATGGGGAAACGGGTACTGAAGATAGATTGTACTGCTGTTGCTGTAAATAGAAAATGGCTAATATGCAGTAGGAAAATTGTTCCAATTAATTTCTCTTTTAAAATCCAAGCTTGGATGTACAGAAAAAATAAAGGAAAAGAGCAGCCAAAACTGGTAATTTCATACAGTAGAACCTCTGTCAGTATTATGATCAATTTAGTTCAAGGAACTACATATGTTCTTGATCCTTTGAAATTATTTCTCCCTTGCTGGGTTAAAATCAATTTCCAGTAACTAAGAAGTCTCCCTCCCCACATGAGAAGGTGAAGGGCTACAATGTGCTTCAATGCAGTACAGGGCAATGGGAAAGAGGCTGAGTTTTTAGCTCCATTATTACACATGATATTTTATAGAGATGAATATGGATCACAATAACATATGGTAAAGAACAAACACTTTTTATCTCACATGGAAAAGTCGCATATAAATCACATCAAGATGTTCAAGTAACTCATATTCATTTTTACCATATTTGGTATCAATTTTTACTAGAACAACCATTTTCACTGTGAGTTACACTTTCTGGAGTTTGTGGACTATATGAACCTCACATGCCTCCCCAGACTTTGGTAAAGGAATCATAGTTTGAAGAAAACAGCCTTTATTATTTCATTTTTAACACCTTTTCCTGTGCATCATGCCTTACTTGATGTGACAATTGCTGGGATGATTGACATGATCCACCAATACCAACAGGGTGCAAGACGGTGAACATGTCAGTGGAAAAATGACATTTTGTAAAGCTATAATTTTGAAAGCTAGCCTCCAATTTCAGAAAAACATCTTCCAATAACAAAGCTGTTACTGCAGGTTATACTGTTTATGAGCTGAAGTTTCTACATTAAAGAATTGTCCATGACTGACAGCATGAATGTTCAGATTCATACTGACAGCATATACGACTTATTTCCTGTATCTCCAGGCTCTAGATTTCCAAACATCTTAATACTTTTATATAATCCCACGTGAATTTTCAAGGTTTTGAACAAATATACTGAAACATTTTTCAACCTAACCTGTGCCATTTCAGCACAGCACCAAGTCAATACCGTTGCTTTCAGGTTTAGTGCAGTTTAACTTGAAGTAGTACAGACAAGATTTTTCAAAGGTCACTGCTGCAAGGGCTACATGTACGTTGCTGGCTGTAACTACAGAAATACTGACCAGTGTGTGCTCTACAAATTTAACACCGTGTTTCATCCAGTAAACTGTGTGGTTCTTGGTGCTATGGCAAGGGGCTCTCCACAGAGATCAGATTCATACAAGTGGATTCAGGAAGGACCAACTCCGTTCAGATTCACTAATGGTGGCACTAGAGCAAGAAGTAGCTAGTGTGAAATGGTCAAGCTGCAGTCCCCACCTCAGTGGGTATCTAGACCTAAAGGTTTAATCCAGACATCTCTTTGCCACTGTCCCCATTAAAAGTCCTTTATACTGGCAGCAGAAATATTCAGCTTCAGCCCAGAGAACCTACTGAATACCAGGGCCTGAGCTGAATCCATTTCTCAAGCCCACCCCTCAGGGCAGCCCTCACACACAAACATTTCCTATCTCCTCCCCTCCTGCATCCCTCCTTGGCAACCAGCTGATGAAGGGACCCAGATCATTCCATTGATTTGCTCCTTCAGGTCACCCAACTACTCTCTATTTTGTTGCAAGAGGTTGAGTCAGTCAATCAAACCTTTGCAGAGAAACAAAAAGCAGTACAAGTGTTAATTAAACTTTGTTATTTTCAGTACAGAATTCAGCTTGAAGCAACTCAGCCTTTTAAAGCAACTAAAAAGTTCAACAAGTAAAAAATTCAAAAGGCCTCTCATTGCATTGTTAAATACTGCATTGAATTGCATACCTAAAATAATCAAGGAAGCGGGCTTTGACTTGTGTCAAATATGTGAGCTTGCCTCAGAACTTTTTTACTAGAAAGTGATCTAAGGTTCTTGCTTCAAGTTCTACCTCTCTTGATTCCAAAAGACATAACAAGTTTCTGCTTCGGCACTGGAAGAATATGTTCCTCAGACTCCCACACATTGCAGAAACATGGTAAATTTCAAGTCTGCTAGAGAGGAGCTTCAAATTGAAGTTAAATAATCTCTACACATACAACTGAAATAATTTAAACAGATTAAAATAGCTGAATCCTAAAACTGGTACTGTATTTTTCAGGAGAGTGATGTAAACCTGAGAGAAAAATAAGTAAAAATCTTAAGGGAAATAGTGTTCTAAAACTTTCCTTATGAGATTGTTCTGCATTTTCCATTTTTTTGCCGTTTGAGTAAGACAGTTTATCCCACATTCTTTCCCATAGCCCCATGCTACTATGAAAACGCGATTGCTAGACGAGGTGCACTTGAGGATTTGGGCTTTGATGTGAGCTATAAGATACACTAGGGATGGTAAAGAAAAGCCCCTATGATTCAGGGTCACCAAGGGTTAAACCCAAAAGGCATTATAGAGGCAGCCACAGGTGAGAGACCAGCAGCTTTCAGAACTAGTTAGCTGAGATACAGATGCCTGTGCAATGCTAACAGATCGGCCTCTAAATTCAGATGAAGGAGATAAACGTGCTCTGCCAGCGAGGCTGTACTGAACCAAATCCAGGCGAATGGAGAGCAGCAAGACCGATGGACCACTGGCCAGGCTCTTTGCTAAGGAAAGTAGTAGGAATTTACAATTGATTGTATTATTGTAAGCAACAGAGAATTGTTTTCTGTTCAAGTACTGGACATCTGTGTTCTGAAAAGAAGTTTGGTGAAGAACGATCTGCACTGAACTACAGCTCATGTCGAATTGAGCCAAAAAAACCTCAGTGAGGTATCTCTGGTTTAGACTGGCAATAGGACGCAATAAAGAAGGTGCTATTTAAAATTAGACATATTCCAAATCTGCCAAGATCTGCAAAGGTTGTGTTTGCTCCACCTACACTCCTAATGTTTTTGATCTATACTCTTGATGCATGACCAGATACTGCCGCTAGGTAGAAATACCAGTAGTTCTCATTTTAGCAAAGCACAGAATGTATGCCTCCTTTTGCCATCCCAGAGTATATATAAGATGCAGAGATTTAGTACAGTTATCAAAATGTAAAGAAAAACCGTGACAAACTGTTCCTGTTCTGATAAAGTACATTAGGTCATTAGGTGCCCAAAATCAGATGGAGAACAACAGGAATGAGAGGAAAGAACAAGCTGCTGAAATGCTAAGCTTAGCTGACTCAGACAGGTTCCCTGGTAACAAAAGCAGTTACATTTATAAATATGCTGCAGCCCCCACAATATGGATTATTTCCCATTGTTTTTAAAAAACGAGTACTTTAAAAATAAAGATTAAAAAAAAGAGCTTTTGCCAAGATATACTGAGAATTATCTTCTGCCCTTTTTGCTCGCACTAAATTATCCCAGGACTATTGACTCTAAGAAATGAATTCCTTGCTGTGAGTATAAAGGGAGCAAAATCTGCCTTAGAAATTACACGTTACCATTAAAATGAAGATATCCAGCTTCCACTCTCACCTTTAGGTTCCTTTTAAACAAAGTATTTCTAATAGAAATACTCTGCTTATTTAATGCAGTACATAAAAAGGCAATGAAGTCCACGGTTGTAGGTGGTTTTACATAATTTTAATTTATAATATAATAAAAATACACAACACCTGAAGTACTGCTAAAAATTAGCTTTCTTCCTCTCTGCATTTTAAGATCCCTATTCACATTTGGATAATTTTACTTTTATTTTAACTTTGTTATCAAATAGCTATCAGCCTAAGCCATATCAAAGTATTATTTGTACAAAAACCAATCTATTTTTGATACCAGTATTCTTCCATATCTGAGTCATATCAGTCACGACAGCTGTCTTCATAAAGCTGTACCTCACTCTTAAGTCCTCAAATGTACATAAACTTTATTACTTGGTGGCTTAGATGATTACATTGGAACCCAGCTAATAACATATCTACATTTTAGATATTATCTTTTAGAATTAACAAATTAAGCATTAGTTATCTGTGAAAGTAATGACAGAAATTAAGAGAGAGTTATCTGAAAAAAAAACAAGAAACTTTCATGATAGGTCTAGTTTGCAGAATTGCAACAAGGATTACCAAACCCTGGTGTTAAAACAAAACAAAAAAAGAAATACCTAAGCACAGAAGAACATTGAAAGTCAAATTTCTCCTCCAACTCTTCTCTCTTCCTAAAATTACCAGAGTGGCAACAAAACACAAGAATCACCAAGCCAGCTTCAGGCAACTTCATTCCCCACCTACACCACCCTTTACTATGGAAGAGAGATGCATCTGTTCAGTGCTTTCTCTCTCCCCCGACTTCCCTCACTGCATTTCTCCCTACTTTTTTCAATTCACCAAGCAAAGCAACTCTGGTCCCTGCTGCAACAGCTCTCACTGATTACCTAATGCCACAGATTTTTTGGCTTTTCCCAATCCTCCCCCCTACCCCATTCAATTAATTCTATTCATTCTCCCAGCTCAAGTCTGATACCTGCCCATTCCACAGCTCACTAGTCTGCACCACAAACATCTATTTTGTCTCCATCCTTTCATACACTTATCCTGGTACTCCATGAACTTGTCAGTCTTTACTTCTTTTCTCCCCCAGCATTGGAAAGGGCTGCTGGGCTCCTTCCACTGCCTCTTCCCACTTTTCCAGTCAGAGTAGCATCAGGCTGCCTCTTCCACAAATGTTTTGCAATAAAGGTCTCTGCCTCTGGAAAGCTGGGTGCTTTCTGCTGCCCTCAGTATCTCTGATCAGCACCCTCCCTGCACAGCACAACGACTGCGGCAGCAGGAACTGAACAGAGAGTTGGAACTGAGTGGGGCTGAAGAGGCACTGCAGGGTCTTTACTAGAGTTCCTACTCATAATTACTGTGCAATCATACCTTAATTAGTCGCTGTTCTTGAATATACTATAAAAGCGGTGGACTAAGCAACATGTAGGATGGTCCAAACTGAGATTAGGTAACCCAAAGATGTTTGATTCCAGGAAGGTCCTAGAGCTGCACCTATCTGGGTCTGCAGCACACACCTGGTGAGCAGAGCTAGAGTCTGGCAAGGAAACCCAGAGCAGCCCAGTAACTTGCTCATTAAAGAGAAGCCTATCACAGTACATAGCTTAGTTCAAATTTAAATATTACAACTTGAATCCGGGCATGCGAAGCTCCAAAATGGTGCTAAAATTTGTTATATAAAATTAAATGGGAGGAATTGCATGTACAAGCCTTGATCTTGTGCTCTGGAGCAGAAGACCACATTGCAGAAGGGAAGGCAATTACAAAAGCAGGGCCCCAGAGCATTTTAAGAGTTCCCCTCTTGTTTGCACCTGTGTTTTAAAGCTGAGGTGTTTGCTAGCAGACCAAGAGCACACAGGGCCAGCAGACCAGGCAGAGAGGGACTGGGCAGAGCAGAGCAGGAGGAGCTTGCCTGGGGGAGAACAGCCCAGTGTGATGGGAGCAGAGTTAAACACCTAGATGTGGATGCAGCTGGAAGAAGCCAGAGGCTTTCCCAATTTTGTGCTTCGAGACAAGATTGTTTCTGGGGCACAAGGCAAAGCGCCCACACGCCCATAGGCAGGAGGTGGTGAAAGCCCAGTGCTGGGTGGGCAGGGGAAGTAACCCAGCCTGCCATGTCAAGTTTCACATGTGCAAAGCCATTCATTGTGGGGAAGCAGATTGTTCAGAGAACTGGGAGTGAGACACGCTGTCTGGAAGCCAGGGTTGTTGATTTGGAGGTACTGAGGGAGGAAGGGGGTAGTTGAGAGCACCTGCAGAAGCACTCCTGAAGGGTCTTATCTCAAGGGAAACAGGAAGCCCACTCCTGAGCAGAAAGACAACATGAAGACAGAGATGTTCATATAGCAGTTTCAGGAGCAACATGCAGCAGGACTCATCTGAAGAACAGCCCGTTTTAAGGCATGGGGGATGCTAGTGGCTGGTCTACTCCATCAGGAGACTTGCATATCTTCACGCTGAGGAAGCAAGGGCCCTGGCTGCAAAGATGAAGCACGTGGTGATGGAGGGAGACTCTGCAAATCAACAGTACCACTGACAGGGTCATAAGGGAATCTGAGATGCATCAGTAGCATCTGCTATCACTGCAAAGTCAGGTTTTTTTTATTGTCTACACTCGTTCAACTTTTGTTTTCCCTCTCCAAACACAGAACGGTCATTCCAGTGAGCTAACTGGTGGTGGTAAACATAGAAAAAATGTTACTTTGCACAGCAATTTGTCATAAACAGCTTGTGATTATTGCAGGAAGAACACGAAGATTGAGTGAGAACAGATTGAGTGAGAAAACACTGTAGATGGCTCAAAAGAAGTACCTGAGAAACTGACACAAAATATGACAAGCTGGGACAACTGTCACAATTTCTAAATTCCATCCAGCTCATTAGTGATCAGAAGAGATCATGGGAAATATCCTGGGATGATCAGAACCTTTCATTTGGTCTTGATTTTATTTTATTAAATATAAGATCAATATTTTAATAAAGCGATACTGTTGGGAGACACTCTCTAACAAAAATAGTACTCTACTCCTTAGAGGAACTAGAAAAATCTTGCAAAATGTTCATTAAAAAAACCTTGTATTTCTGAGAAACCTCCCATTCCCACCAAGTCACTAAAGCAATGCTGGTATGGAGCAGCAGCCAAGTGTTGCATTCTGATGTTTTTCCACTTTATAACTTGGTACTTTCTTCAAGATTTCCTCATCTTTCTGCTTTGTGTATGAGACTGACAACTGTTTTTGTCCATTTGACGTACTAATGATGAAAGCTGAAAGACCAGAAAAATGAGAATGCCTTCCCCCAGGAAAGGTTTTTCCAGCCTCCCTCCCGTTCAGTAATATTCCATCAGAACTGCTCACCCTGTCAGGAAAGAAAACACTGAACTTTCAGGTGCAGATTGTAAGCCCGTCAGTATAGTCTTGCTGCAAACTGTCTTTACTGTGGGTAAGCGAAGGAACACATTAGCCCACAACAAGAAAATTTTGCAGAGTTCTGAATGACTTTCATTTTTTAACACATTTAACAAAAGAACTGCCAACGAATGGCAGCTGGTCAAAATGCAAAACGTTGCTGCCCATCCAACCCGACATTTCTAAACTGGAAATTTGCAACCCAAACCCCGATACTTGTGCAGCAGCCACTCCCAGGCACAAGCCAGATAGTGGACAGTGGAGGGTAAGACCTACCAGTCCTTTCTGAGACCTGTGCAAACTAGTAAATAGCTTCACTGATTCCTGACAGCCCAGACTCATGGTGTGGCTACCGTGGGAGGCGAAGTGAGCCAGACTCTTACTCATTCCTATTTGCAAGCCCATGGGTGCATGCAAGTCCAAAACTGCTTCACAGTGAGTTATTTAGAAGAATGAGAAATATGTTTAAGAAAAACGACATTTGAGAAAGTCACAATCTGTTTGCCCATTTCTCCTTCTTCCTCTGACTATCAATTAGCAGCAAATGTCTTATTCACCACCCATTTTTGCCTTCTTTTTCTTCTGTGTGAGCTTTTCTTTTCCTTTCAGTCTTTAAAGTATTTAAGGGAGTCATCAATTTTTCTATATAATATATTAGTCTTTACGTGACTTTAATATTCACATCACTGTCAAAAGCAGAAGCTCCTTTGCTGAAGGCTGCGATACTGACAGAAAAACTTTAAATTTAGCTCAGTATATATACATATATTTTCCCTACTTCCCACACACACATAAAAGCTGCACATTCCAGTTGGAACTTCCTTTAAACCCTTTAATTACACAGGTTATTTAGTCTAGCTCTTTCCTTTCCGATTACTTTTAAACTAAATTAAATGTCTGCCTCTTGCTGTCCTTTCTACATTAGCAGGCCCATTATTGATTTTTATTATCTTTCCAAAGAGAACTTTTTGCAGCTGATTGCTATTTACACTGTAAGCAGTTCACTTATGCCGAGAATTCATGCTGCCACTGAGACTGCTAAAGACTCTTCTCTCACGGCTCAGCTATGCCCAGCACTGAACCAGGTATTAGTGAGAACATTACACAGCTTTGCAGTGGGGAACGAAGACGAATACACAAATGCTTCTGCAGCATAAAGAGCACAATGATATTGCTCATTTATGAAGCACTCTTGTACCAAAATAGCTCCTCACGAAAGTTTATCATTTACTAGCTGGCTCCCTAAAGAGCTTCTCACTTGCTCTTCAGCCTGCCGTGATGTTTGCAGAAACAAACTTGTTGCTTTTTCTTCATGGCAATCAACATAGGGATAAAGCAGGTACAAGGGAAGGGAGAGAACTAGGGAAACAAAAGTAGTGAATGCTTTAGCTAGTATTTGGCCTTTTGACAGTCCCAGAGATGTTAATGAAGGGCTGATAAACAATGCTTCAAGTTAGGATGGTGACTGATGCATTGGCTAGAATTACTTGCAAAAACGGAAAGGGTCAACTTTTCATCAGCTACAGTCCAGGTTTTCTTTTTCTTTGTTGGGTACATCTAAACAGCGAAGCTCACCCAGCAAGTTGCTCCAGTGATAGCTATTGTTCATGATACATTCCTGCCCTGAACACTTCAAAGATCTTATTTGTCATCGATTATGCCACTTTCCACTCCTAGCAGCAGCATCAGAGCAGAGGAATCAGAGACTGAAGCAAGAACAAAACAAAACAAACCCTGAAGTAGCAACACTGATTTGTTTTACCCTTACATTGTAAGTATATGTTTTTTTTTCCTCCGCTACCGTTCTGAGTTCCCAAAGCACTGCATAAATGGTCAAAACCAGAGGAAAATGAAAACATAAATTGATGATTCAGAGACAAAGCTGGAGAGAAGCACATGTCAAGTAATACACGGTTTACAGTAGATTGAGAAAATAAATACAATTAAAATACACACAAAGCTTCCTGACAAGCCTATTAAAAAACAGAGAATGCAAGACAGTATAGCAGATTATAAATCTAATGACTGAGAATATACAACATATTATAGTAATTAGGATTCCGCATTTGTCCCAGGTATCTATACAGTTGAATTAAAACAGACCTCATCGAAGAATTGAATTGTGTTGCAATTTAGACCATTAGAACCTATGGGGTTCATCTAACAGGATACAAACTTCTCCCTCTAAATTGATCAGCATCCTCAAAGAATGCAGACAAATCTATTTGCTTCTCTAGTCTGGAATCTCATTTTAATCAGGGTTGTGAGTACAATTATGACTGCCACAGAAATAATTGCAGGTTAATATGAAGCTACTTGATATAGCTACAAACTAACGAGCCAGGTAACAAATGTAGAGGGAGCACAATAGGACTTGCCAAAACATTGGTAGAACTTTCACAGTCGCACCTTGCTTCTGGTTGAGCAGTGCTCAGCCTTCTGCTAGAAATGGGCAACGTTTTGCAGCCCTATCAATGCATGTTCTGAACAAGTGCTACTCACAAGAAATGCAAATCACATTGATCACAATATAAACAGGAAATGTAATTTTGCTTTTCTGGAACATATATGTGGTATCAATATGGTCATCCTCTCAAACATATGGCCTGTGAATTGCTGTTCTAAATCCCAAGGAACTAAAAAAGCCAACTTATATTGCTTCTCCTTCCTGCAGAATTTCTAGGGTGAAAACAAATTTCAAAGCAATTTCTTTTACTGCTCCCCGAGTCACACAGATCATCTTCCCTTGTCTCATAGTAAGAATTTTTACTTCACTGGCAGCTACACGGTGCATGGATTATGCGCTGTGCTGCATCTGTAGCATGGAGACCTTTGGCTGAGCCCATTCATTACAGCACAACCATTCTGGAAGATGTAAAATTAATAGTCCTGTAGCATCACCAAAACATATAAGAGTAATGAAAGAAACATTGCAGCCCACCATCTTTCTCTCTCGTTATTCCCTTCTGGTCCATTTTCAGTTTTTCTTTCCACCATTTCCATGTTCTTCCTGACTTTATTGGCATATTGGACCATTTTCTTCTTTTCCTAGTAACTGAGAATTAGAGTACATTTCACTCATGTATTTAAGTAATGTATTGTCAAAAGGTCAAAGGCATCATTCCACATAACACCCTTTACGTTAATGGGATCTGACTGGGGGACTAAGACATACCCCTGGGCGATTTTATGGCAGACCTTCCATAACTCTCTCACCAGCCACCCCTATCCCTCTCCAAAGGAAGCTCAATGCCCCTAATTCAGACCAGCATATTTTCCCCTGCACCCCCACAAGTCCCATGCCAATGTTCAGGCCAGAGACACAAGACCAAAAGGAAGCTACAGGTTTCAAGCATGGCCATCAATATGTAACAGATGTACTCTGAAGTAATTTCTTTCACATGGTATTTGAAATTAATGAGACCAAACTCATCCTTAAATTGTGAATCAGAATTTTTTAAGAGTGAGAGTGGTCACATTCCACAGGTGGGTTTTCCTGCTCTATCAGAAGAATTTGCAGTGTTACAGGATAAAATTGTTTGCCATCTAACCTTAATTCATAGAACCAAGTTCACAACACTCTGTTGGTAACCTTTATTAAAATTATATCAGTCATTTCCCTTCAAAAAAAGATGATGTGTGCAGTCTTTCATGCTACGCCAAACACTGGAAGAACAAGATAGAGAGACACATTTGAATTTACATAAAGATTGCAAGCTGTTGTTCCAAAGTAATTCTGAAGTGGTGCACCCTACGTGTAGGCATTTGATCTGTCTGCATTTCTGCATATTGAGTGTAACATGTATAAAATCTCTAATTGGAGTCTGTTTCCTGAAAAGACATAAATGGCTTCTTTCTGATGAAAGAGAAAATGACACATTTCTCAACAGGGTCTTCCAGGCCATTTTTTTCATGTAAATGGAGTCTTTTAGTTTATACAATAGATATTTAGAATTTATAACAATTTTACAAAAAATTACTTAAATAGCTTTTTGATCTTAAAAAGTTTACACTTTGTTAAATATTTCTTTCTTCTCCACACCACCCCCAAGTGTAAATGCTGTATTCTACTGCTTACTTAAGGGGCATTTATATATATCATGTTGGGACTGATTTGTTATTCCACACCCACCTGCATCAGTTTGCCATTTCTGGACAAACACCCCTATTTCTGAGGAGTTATGTCTAGGTTCAGTTTTTCTTAGCACTAGCTTATACTTTTGCTAGTCTATATACTTAAAAGAAATTACTGCATGTCAGATGGGAACACCCTAAGAAAAAGCTCCCTGTACAACATGGAACTGCCTAATCAATCAATTTCCAGTGTTCTCTAGTCTCCACAAGCACTGAAATTCCAGAGCAAAAATAAAGAAAAATTGATGTATTTTGTTTGGGTTAAGTTTTAAATTTTAGTGTCAATTTTCTCTGCCTGGACAGATCAATTTTTCTTATGAATTGCTCATGTCCTTTCAGTCCACTCTATTCTAGAATGTGCAGTTCACAACAAAGAGCCTATTCAGAGCATTTCACCATTTCTTCTACTCCCAAAGCAAGTTGAAAATTTCCCAAGTTTGTTGTCTTTTTGTGAAAACTACAGATGAATGATAATCTAAAAGTAGACCTCATCTTCCCACTCTAAAAGTTCAGATCACAAGAACTGTACTTTCCCAAACTAAACCTAACAAACCCAACATGTAAGACAAATAGTTACAGCAATGCAATAACACAGGAAAATATGGAATAATGAGTCTAATGTGCTAACTCTCTCTTCCTGCAGTCTCTAGCAAGAAGGAACTTGGCAGTGGGTCCCAAAACTCTGACCCTTCCACCCCCATTGCAAACAAGCAGACGTGTAATTAAAAAAAAAAACCAAACCCAAAACCAAACCAATCTAGAATAAGGCAACGGCCAGATGAGATTGCTGCAGATGAAAGCCTATAGCATTCAAAATATAAGCTAAGTGATGTAAGCCCAGGCAAGAGCAAGAGTAGAAAGAAGCCTGCCATTAACCTCTCTGTCTCAACTGATGAAACTCCAGCAAGAACAGCACTGAGACACTCAGTTTGCAGTTTTACTAAACTCTAAGCATAACTGTATCTCAAAACCCCAGGTAAATCATGCATGAGTGCAGCAAACATGTGCAATGCAGACAGAGGAGCAATGTATCAGAGCTGATGCTAGACCACATTAGCACACTTTTTGGAAATAGCAAACTGTTGGAGATGTTGGCAAAGGTGGAGTCTGGGTCTAAATTGTCCCCAGCCTTGACACCCGTTACTGAAAGCAACCTTGACAGCCTGTTACTGAAAGCAACCCATACAAGTGCTCAGAACCCCACTGGCACACAGCAGTCAGAAGTGAGGGATGGGAATCTCAATGTGCTATACCAGTTTCTTGCTCTGGAGGTAAATGGACTCCTGCAGGCCATCAGCTTCTGCAGTCTGTGCTTTTCCCAACACCAGCCCTAGCCCTAAATCACAACTAGGGGCCCTACTCAATGCATCATCATGTCAAATCACGCTGGCCTTTGGCATCCTTCTCTGAAATTTGCAGGCATTTACAGGCAGCCAAACTGCTTCTTTTCCTAACCATGACCTGACTTATAGTAACTCTAACCCTTCAGTGTACAATTGTGCATATGGAAGCAGAAAGGAATGAGAACCTAATAAAAATGCAGACTCCTGCCAGCAGTCAGACTTCATCGTTTTTACTTTACTACCTGCCTAATCCTGACCCTACAGCACACTTACATAAACAAGAGTCTTCATAAAACTCCTACCATCTAAAAAAAAAAAAAGAACCAAAAAAAAAAACCCCAAACCCCTAAGTACATGATCCAAGGGCTATTATCAATACAGACATGAAGAGAACAGGGACCAGGCTCACAGATCTCCAATGTTGTTTCACCAGAGACAACTACTTTGTTCCTGTAAATCACAGTGCCTACACGGCACCTGCCCACCTGCTCTTTTACACCAGCACAGGCAGTAAGTTCCGTAAAAGAGCCACTGCCTGTTCCTTCTAATTGCTAACAAACAGCCTCATCATGTCTTCATCTGTCCTGGGAAACTGATGTGGTAAGAATGGCACCCTCTTGGAAATGCAAGAATTTTACTGACTTTATTTTTCTAAGAATAAAATAAAAAATTATTTCTCTAAAAGATGCAGTGAACTGGCTGCTCCCCATTCCACATTCATGTCATGGTCTGTATTTCAAATGGTTTGTTCTCACACCTCTTGGAGTTACAATATTAAATAACAAGATGCATAGAAACAAATGGATGAGAGATAACCAGCAAGAGTTTTAAAAAGCAGAACCATATATAGAATCATACGTATGTATGCCTCTGTGTCAATTTTGAATACATATGAAGGCATACACACACATACAAAATGGGTAAATAACAGAATAGAGCTTACATTTAAATGGAGCTATTGACAAAATTTTACATTTGCCCCACTACTCTCTTTAAAAATCCAGAGTATACAAGGAAGCCACTGAAAAGAAGGCTGCTGTAAACCAGCAGCTCCTCTTATCTATACTAGTCCACAAGGTAATATCTTGGTCTAAAAAATTTGCATTTCCTAGATTTTTCCAGTTCTGCCAGAGAGCTCATCATTAGTGAAATAGGTTGAGCTAGAAGGCAAGACAAGATTTGCCTCATCAGACTCACTGGACAAACAGCATACAACTTCCATCTGCACGATCAGCTGCAGAAGAATACTCTTAAAACAGAGTAAGTCTAAGCTAGTTTGTTTGCAGGGCCGGAGAAAAAGAAGATAAAAAATTTAAAATATTGTGCCTAATACATGATTTACAGAAAAGAGAATTGTAACAGACCCAAGCTACCCGGACTATCAAAGCAATTGCACTCAGGCACATCTTCAATAAAGAAATATTAAAAATTATAGAAAAAGCAATCTTTTCCCGTGATTCTCAATTAAGCTGGTATTTGAATATTGGCCTTTATTACATTTTGTTTCCATTATTTCTGAGAGTTAAAAAGGTCTTTTTTGGCATTGGGACTGTGATATATGAACCTCAGCTACTATTCACATTTGGTATCCTGTATATGCCATTCTAACTAATGGGAAAAGCACGAAAATCAATATGTCTCAACTAAGAACTAAAACTATCTAAATTGACCTATGACATGCAGCAAAATACACATTTCTCATGATTTTCTAAAATGGATTCTGCATTTTTTCAGCTCCATGGTAGTTCGCACATTAAAATATCTAAAATTTAGCTATTCAATTTGTGGAGAATGGTAGAATGAATGAACTATGTCTTCTTTAGGACACCTTAATATCAGAGATAAATTTATTTTTTCTAGCAGAGCTAACCAATACAGCTACTGGCAAACTTAATTACAGTTGTTTCACATGCTTTAAAAAATTCAGTCCTCCAAGATCTCATATTTCATAGCCAAAACCTATGAGCCGTCACAGAAAGACAGCATGCACTTTTGAAATTACAGGCTGCTAGCTATACATTCCCAAATTATATTTTAAATTATGAAATCTTTTCCATTCACGTAACAGGACAGAGGTCATTCTAGTATAATAATCTAATAATAGTTGATACAATTGCTTTCTGCGTATCAGTCCCTCCATGGCTAAAATTAGTCCTTGTCTGCTTGCATTCAAGAGGCTTGCTTTGTCATGAATTTGGGACTGGCTTCTGGGTTCACCATTCTCATCAAAACTTCAGAATTTTGATAATTCATAATGTAGAAATTTGGTAGGAAAAAAAAAAAGTAGCCACATGCTATTGTCAGAGCACTGCAACTCTGATGTGTAAATAGTGTCTTCTGCCTCCTAATCCCACTAAAATCTCTATTTCCTTGAACATCAATTAAGACAGACCTTTGGCTTCTTGCTAATGAATAATACACATTTGAATCTCAGTTTGCCAGGTAGATTCCATACAATTCACACCTATTGCTTCTATTGCTTCATCTGGAGACTGTGCCACATGATGTCTACTGAATGTTTTTGAGGGCTTAGTAGAGAAGAAATATTAGGTTCTCATCAGGTTTCTTTTGGCGTGCAGTTTCCTTGAATTCTAGGTAAAAGGTTTTGGCAGCAATTTGCAAGTCCAATCAGACAATGGAGTTGCCCCAGATACATGAAGTTACTTTTGTGCATAACTGATTACAAGCTAGAGGCCTACATCCAGAAAACATCTTCCCAGGAAAAACTCTGGATGACAATTACTTTTTTTTAAATCTTCCCCCAAAATGTGTTTTCAACAAATTTCAACAAAATTAACAGGCCAAAATTAAGAAATCTTTCCTTTCACTAATTTAACAGAGACAACAAAAAGCCAGAAGTAAAGATGCTAAGAAATCAAAACATGCTATACATACACAGGAAGATGACAGCGTCCCAGGTTCTACATTTTAGCACAAAAGAACAAATGAAAACACTTGCCAACAATTTGTATGCCGAAAATGAGAAGGCATAATTATAGGATTGTAAAGTTATATGTAACTATTAAAAGGCAGATGAGAAAGGTAAATCTTCAGCTTGCTTAACGTATTATTTCTTCAATAAACATTCCTATTTAAAGAACATCATTGTTCTGTTTTACTGAAAAAAAAAGCAGCCAATTGCTTTCTATAATTACAACCAAAGAAAAATTTTGTACCCCGTTTCAATGCCCAAGCTACATGAAGAGCAATAAAACCCTGAAAAAAGCTTCCCGTTTCAAGGGCATGGGCTAAAGATTAGCACTTATCTGAAGTCACTTGCACAGAGAAATGGGTGCTTTCATCCAAGTGTAATAGGTCAAATTCTTACTAATAAACATGCACCTGACAGACTCTGCATCCTGCAATCTCCCTTCCTGCCCGGACTCCAGCCCTTATTTTACATTTCTGTCAATTCATATAGACTAGAAGAAAATTGAAATCCTTTGCTTCATTCTTAAAAAGCTTCTCACTCCATTTAATCCAAAATCCTTTTTGTTTTATGTCCCTCTTCAATAAATGTTGCTGCACCACACTTTACCTCACATGTCTGCCTCCTCCAGTTGAGACAATCCCATGCTGGAACTAAATTAAGAACTTGAAAAATGCAAATGAAGTAGGCAGAAAATGACTTATTGCAGTACCAAAAATTCAAGCTAATAGAAAAATACAGCACTTTTTGATCAATCTAGAATGCCCCACAGGCAGTTTTATGTAAATCAAAGTGTTATCTAAAATAAGATGAAGGAAAAATCAATTCAAAAGTATATTCTAGAAATATTTTAAATTGGCTTTGTAGAGGCATAAGGGTACTCACTTTCTGCTGCCTTAATGGTGATGGGCTGATATGGTATCTGTAAAGCCATGCAATTAGAGCACTATGGGATAGAACTTGCAGGACTCATTGAACTGTAGCATAGTTAGAAAAACAATTCTTAGATTAGAGAAGTTTAAATAATTGAGATACTTCTATTCGGAATGATTGTTGACACATAATCAAGATTTCTAAAGACTTTATTTTAGTAATTAGACACTTTAAGTCTAAATAGTTGAATACATGCTGCCACACTATTTAATTCTCTTCTTAAAACACGCAATGAATTTTTTACTGGATTCAATAAAATTTTGTATCACATGATTTTTGTGATATCCACAACCTTCTTAAACCTGGGGAGTCCAATACCTCATTCAAAATATAGTAAGATAAGAAAACCCTGTCTGAATCACTATCAACCACCTAGAACGGAGCTGTATCTGTATCAGCTCAGAGCAAAGTTTTCGGGTCAGTCCTGGTTTCAGCTGAGATAATTTTATTTCTAGTGGCTGCTGTGTTTCACATTTGGTGTCAAAAGAATGTCAATAATGTGTATTGTTTTAGTTGTTGCTAGGTAATATTTATACTGTTCAAGGACTTCAGGAGCACAAAGGGAACAATGGAATGGCCAATGGAATATTCCATACCATCATGCTTGGCATATTAGTGGGGTATAATGGGGGTAAGCTGGGGAGTAGGAATAGGTGATCACTGCTTGGGACAGACTTGGCAACCAATCCACCCAGTGAATTGGTGAGTGTGTCTTTTTGTTCTATTATTTTATCTGGTATGTTCTTATACCATTATTATTTTCCTTTTTTTCCCTTTGGGTTTTTTTGTTATTGTTGTTATTGTTCTATTAAACTGTCTTTATCTCAGCCCACGAGATTTTTTTCTTTTCCCCTTTCCTTTCTCCTAATTTTCTCCCTTTTCTGGAAGGGGGAGAACTACACAGGCAGCTATGTGCTCCTAGCTGCTGGCTGGAGTTAAACCATCACAGGGGCTTTGAGGACAATATTCAGCAGTTTTGCAACAACAAAATTCTTAGCAAAGTATTTGGGTTGTCTTATATAGATGCTGTCTTTCCCCTAGGGGCATGATTTATTAGAAAGAAAACAGCATTTCTACTGCAGCTTTACTCCATCTCTAACTCCGCAGTTATTCTACGTGCAGGTACAAGGATAGTCCTTGTTTTAAACATGATCAGACTCTTCATCCCTAGAAGAGCAGACCCCCAGGAGTTACCTTGTCCTATTTACTTCTTCACTGAATTAAAGCTCTCCCACAGATATACTCCATCAAGAGAACAGATTTGCAGTGATGCTCAGAGAAACAAAATCTGAAAAATTAAGTACTTATTTCTGTGTGCACCACAGCTCTAAATATACCCAATTTTGCCCAGGGCAAACAAGTATCCTGCCTCCTACAGTTGCCTAGATTTGGGATCATATCCCTGTCTTGCTGCATCAGCTCCCCCTTATCACCAGGTTCTTCTCCAGCTTGTTTCACTATGGGTCCCATCAGCAAATGGTAGCATTTTCCATTAAATGTAAAGAGAGAGAGAGGCTGCCAAGAGCCAAGAATGGAGCACCAGGTCCTACCCTATTGAATACCACATGTAAGCCAGAGCACAACAGAGGCTGTGAAGTTCTTGGTTTCTAAACAGGCTATCACCAGCTTTAGTGAACTTATGTAAGGCATCATCCTTAGAAACGCTTTTCAAATAGAGATACGGAGCCCAGGAAATATAACTAGGTCTGTCCTGTGTGAAAAGGACAAATTACAAGAACACTGCACACTCTGTACTGAAGACAGTGTTCCAACTGATTCGCTTGCAAAATAAATAGCTTTTCTTCAAAATGTATGTACTATATTGTGGAAGTGGTAAAGACCTGCTTACTCCCTCATTTACCCCAAACAAAGGAATCACTTTCCAAAAACCAAAACCAAAACAAACCAAACCAGCAACAAAACCCCACAAAACCATGAAAAACCCAACCACACAGAAACCTCCAAATTTTTAAAAATCCAAAAGTATATACTGTATATCCTCTATTCAGCAATAGAGCCTGCTTCTTCTGGGAAGAAGGCTTTTGAAGCCTCTGCTTCTTTGCCAGGTGCCCTAATATTGTTCAAAACCAGCCAGAAATCAAAAGATTTGGTCAGTAACTGTGATATTCTACTAATACTGAAAGATGAAAAAACTAGAAAAAGAGATATTTGACAAATGACAAACTACATTTATATGTACTTTATCCTATTTTAAGCATGCTTCAGACCTTAAAACTCCCATGAAGGAGTTTTAAATTAGGACTGTAAATCTAAACACCTGCAGACACTACTTCTGCTGCACAAATCTGCTGCCCGTTTCTTCCTTACTCTGCTGACTCATACACAGAGCCTCACAAGGAAGGCTATAACTAACAACCTTTTCTCTCATTGCTCCAAAATAATGTAACTCGAGTACAGGAAATCATTAACTGGAGCAGGATTTCAGGGAGTCAGGTATTAGCACTAGTATTCAGCTCCCTCTTCCCAGAACTTTTCTAATGGTCCACTAAGGTAAAATCACTCAGCTCAGGACCTCTTACATAGGGAGCAAAATGACACTGTTGCAACAGGAGTTGTTTGCCTCCCTTTTCTAAGGGACACACAGTCATCAGCTTTCCTCAATAAAATAGTGGTCGGATTCCTCAAATATACAAATGTCTTCTGGCTAGACTAAGAATCACCTCACATGTTTTAATGGGCAGTAAATTGCCTCAGAGGTAAAACTGTCACCTGCTCAGAGTGTCTTACAGGCATTTCTTTGGTATGAAACACATTCGCCGGAGCTTATGTCTGAAACTACATCTGAACCATAAGGCCTAAACAGGACTGCTTGTGACTGGCTGCTGACTGAGACAAGAAGCAATAGGAGAGCAATGGGTTTGGGGTGAATGATCCCCAACCTCCCTTTCTAACACATGATTAAATTATTTTTTAATTTAATTATTCACTGCTGAATAGCAATTACAGAGTAATGTGCATGTTTATCAGCTATTGTGTACCCCAGTCTGTGCCATGAAGATATTGTTGCTGCCACTTAGACATTGTTTCCCTGAAACACGTCAGTCAAATATTTATGAACAAATTTTCTTAGAAGCTTGGTTCATAACTGTAAAAGTAATTTTTGAAAATAATTTGGCTACTTATGGTATACAGTCAATTTTGTCTCGAGACACAAGATCAATAACATACGGCATTTTCACATTTTGTGTTAAGCTTTTACTTCAAGTAGTAAATTAATTGGGATTGTCTTTAGGTTAGATATTTGTTCAGTGATAATTGATGACTCGTAATTGCTCTGAAACAAAATGGTAGTTTTCAGGATTGTTTTTTATGGACAAGAGTTTGTCTTCTAAAATTTAGCATCGCACCCAACATCACTTATGGAGACTGATCTGGAGAGGCACAAAGACTAAGATAACTTTACTGCCCCGTAGAAGTCATTCTTCCTAAAAAGAACTGGAGATTTTCAGAGGAAAATAGGCAAGATATAGGGAAGTCTGACACCACTCATGCTACAATTCTTCTGTTTGTCTTCCAAAAGCAATATATTCACTGAGAAAGTAGGGTCCTTTCCAGATACCTGATAACACATTCTTCATTAAATTCTAAGTTATAGTAAACTTAAAACTTGTTTCCCAAAACAGAAAACTTCTACAATACACCAATATAACTAAATTCTTAGATGAAGTAATAATGCAGCTTCAAAAGAAAAACTTGGCAATTTTTCTTTTCCTCTATCATTTCCAGAAAAAATATTTGCCCTTAGACTCAAAGTTCAAATACTCTCATGGAAAGAAATGCAGCCGGTTCTTAAAAAAAGCTGTTATGTATGAACTGCTGAGGAAAGTTTTTTAGGAACACGTGATAGAAGTTATCTAGCAAACTAATTGAGTAGGTAACATGAGTACAAGCAAGCACTGCCTCAATTTATGCATTGGCCTTCTTTCAAATACTTTTTTTCCCCTTGAGAATGCATAATTTGCTTTTTAAAATATCCTTTGTTTTATCAATCCCATAGGCATAAGTCTCTCTCAGGGTTTTAATGCCAGTAAGTTACCTAGATGCTGAAAGTGCAAGAAAACTTTGACATTTACAAGCAAACTAATTATTCTGCTTTAGTAAACGCTCTGAAAGGCTACAGAAATTAGCATCTTTTAGTACAATGAAGCCAATGGTCTGGACAAGGAAAAGAAACATAACGCATTAGAAGAGAAGGGAAATGTTTTACTTGTTTCATTTTTTTGTTCTCTTGGCTATTTCGGGGTGGTGGGGTGGTGGTGGTGTTTGTTTGCGTGGGATTTTGTTATTATTATTTCTTATGGAAGAATTTTATGGTCTGAGACCTTTTCTCCTGATTTTATCATATGCAAACTCTGGAGTCATTTCCCCAGGCAACTATTCAGTCCGGTATTTCTTATCACTGCTTTATCCAGCCCTGATGCTCCATCTGACATGGCTGTGATGAAGGCAGCAGAATTTGGTACCTATGAAGGGCAGCTTCTCACAGAACAATGATATGGAGTCCAACAGACCATCCATAGCACACACTGTGTTCACACCTCAGTCAGTCCTGGAAATAGAAGTGCAACAATCTTTTCTTTCATTGTCATCAGTCCATCAATAATGCCTGTTCTTAGGGACACTTCCCTTCCAGAGTTGTACTGACACAGAGCTGTATAAACACCAAAATGTCCTCCTATTCACACAGATCAGTTCTACCCCTATGCAAACTTAAATATACTACTAGTAAAAATCAGGTAGCATTTTTTCTAATGTTAAAACCTTATTCACGCAAGCGGCACAGGGAAAACCTCGTTAGATTCTGTACACTAACATCATGGGCCATAGTACTGTATTAAATTACAGAGCCACCAGCTGAAGCTTGGGTGGATTTGACAAATCAATGTAAAAAACTGATTCCAATAATTAAACATTACAACAGTGAAAATGACTGTCCAAATGCCCCTTCAGTTGTTTCTGCATAGTGGAACAAGTTACAGCTCTGACAACTTAAATGCCAAGGTATTTCATTTAACTACATCCACCAACCTAGTTAAATGTTAAGAAATACTTTAGCTGCAAACTTGTTATGGTGGTAGTTAATATAAAGAAATCAACCACAGGACCACATGGTTTTGTCTGGACCAAACTCTTCAAAAGCCATGAAGAGCGGTTCGCTTGTCATTTTAATGTTTTACGACTGTTACTGTTGAACAGATAAGCCTCTAAGTGCATGACGTATGCACGTTTATCAAACTCCAAGCTTCTGGTTTTCAGGGGCTTTTTTTATTAGTTTCTAAACGGTTGTAGGTGCTGAGGTTGCCTTCTACTGCAGAGAATATAATTCAGCTGAGACTGTAAGAAGTTCACAAGGAGATGGTAGATGTCAGCCCTTATATTCTGCAGGCATTTCTGTGCTTCGTGACAGGAAAAACATTTCCAGTAAATCTGACCAATACTATCGCCAATGCATAAAGGAGGAATACAGCAGCATAAGCTTTCAGGCCAAAGCCTAATAAAGTATACTACTGCATTTCCACATCATTACTGAATATGAGCAAATGACAATAAAAGCAAATTATTTTATTAGCAATTTTTACAGCTTAACACAAAACATAGCTTAACTATGGCTTTGACAAATCATGACAAACGCCAGTATGTAAAGTGCTTTATAAGCATTTCAGTTTTGCTACCAAATTGCCTGATTGGTGTCTGATGAAAATGTCAGAGGTCAGGACAGAGATTATTTAACTGTTGTAGCACTAGGCTGGATCCAAGGGACATCTGAACTTTTCTATTCCACGATACACTCAAAATCCCATAGCTTGAGCCCACTGTGAAAACTGCAGTCACTGAAGCAGCGAGACCCAATGACTGCAGCAGAGATGCTAAATTTTGGGGAGGGACTGGGTTTTCTTTTTTTGTTGTTTTTGTTTTTAAATGGAGGGTCATAGGCATATGGCTATTTACCTTCACACCAAAATCAAAAGAAACTATGATGTGACCACCCAGGTGTGACCACTGAGGCAATTACTGATGCGTATGAAAGTACACAATTCTAAACCAATTCAGAATGCTGCATCTGATTACAATACTATTACAACATCATGTTAGATCTGATTTCATACATCAGGTATTAGCATGGGATTTTAAGACAATCCTTTCTTTGATTTATATTTCCAAGTAGAAGTGCTCCAAATGCAGGGAGATTGTCTCCAGAGAAGAAAAATTGACTCTGTCCTCAGTGTTAAAATTGATTTGAATCAGTCAGATTCTAGAAGTTTACATTTTACTTTTACAGGCTTGATGCACCAATATGCATACAAAGTGATAGATTCGATGGATTTCTGTGCCTTAAAATCTTACAAATTGCTGGATTAAGTCAATATTCATGTCAGCTACAGTAAGAAAAAGTAAAATAAGTATGTATACCATCAGCTATTGCTCAAAGAATGCTGAAACATAACAGAATAAATGGAGGAGACCAATACAAATACTTCCTCACAGTAGGAATACTTGCCAAAACCTCAAAGAAGAAAATATCCTTGAATATAAACTTATACAACATTTGCCATAAGTTTAACTACTGGCGACCTACAACAAAGCAATCAAATCATTAAGCATCTTTTGTCTAATTTCTCTTTGTGGGTCAGCACTCCACAGCCTCTGTGTTTCAGCTTTCAATTCAAGAGAAATACCCTAAGTGGAGGAAGGGAAAGCATTCCCAAGTCATACCTGTATTGCAAATGCTCTGTTCCAGGAGAGACTGTGTTTGAAATGTTTAAAATAAATGTTAAATCATATCCATGAAGATGGGCTTATTACTATAATTTATGAATCAGAACATTTATAAACTCATATTTGTAGGACTCTGGTTTTTGATTGTCCAAGTGTGACAGACTCCTTATTACCACACAGATGTACACAAAGCAACTGAGCAGCAAGTCAGCCTTGGACCTGCAGCCAGGAGTGACTTGAGTAGGCCTAACTCTTCTCAGTTGGGCGATTTGTATTGGGAAGGAAAAAATAAAAATAATAAAAGGTCCTTCCCAACCTCACAATCTTTGACCCATAGTTGTTAGGTTCCAACCACCAATTGCTCTTACGCACTGCTGCCAAACTAAGGAATATTGTTTCTCACCTTCTGTTGCCATCAGAACAAGTACCAAAAGTTTGTTTGATGACAATGAAAATATAATCTAATGAATTAAAAGTTAAACTGGTCATCCCTGGTCAATGGAGACAGCCACCCAAGGTAGATTCAAGGAGTTACCCTTGAGTACACAGGGAACCCGGACAGCTGGCTATATCCTAAAATTTTGTGGGGCAAGTCAACAAGATATCATAAAAAGTAAGTACCAGAGGCAAAACATGTAAAAGACACTTAACCAGATCTCCCCTGGAAACAAAGGCATATCTGACCTTCAAGCTCACTTTCTGCTGCTAAAATAAAACCAGAAATCATCAGAGCCGATACACGCACTGCAAGTGAAACCCTGCTAAGAAGTATTCTAAATTCAAGGGGGATGCACGCAAGAACTACTTAACCTACACTTAATTTAAGAATTGGTCCTTTGTGGTGAAACATTCTTAGTTGTAAGCATTTTATGAAGCAACGGGGGCCAAGTGACAAGGCACTGAGCATTCTCTGACCAACCTGGGAAATAGCTGAAGCAGAATTATTTCGAAAAGTGAGTATTCCCCACTGACTTCCCTTTCCAAAGCCAAGACTTTAATCAAGATCATAGCAATTCACATAGAAAGAATTTAGCTATTGTTTGTCTGATTTTTACCTTGGGGAAAAAAAAAATAATATTACTCTGGGCAATTGAGCTGATTTCTGACATCTGCATCAATTCAAGGACAAAGCTGCCTTCCTGGAGTTGTTACTGTTCTATAAGGTCAGGGTTAAGACTTGCCTTCACAGACCATGTTAAACAGAAGATTTTATCTGGGCTGTAACAGCAATTGCTAACCATTACCCCACAAGACAGAAGATGCTTCCTGAAAGAAAGGGTCAGCGTTCTCCAAAAATTAAATCTTGGCACCAACACAGTGCATGAAGAAAGGAATATCATCAATGACATTCTGTTTCTGTTCTGCCATTTTTAAGAGTTGGAATCCTTATTTCAATGTTCTTATAGTCAATTTTACTCAAATCATAACCCAAATTTTCAGCATTACAACAGTATTACATAGCTGAAAATCCAGTGTGTACAGTGTTGAATGACGTAAATAAAATGTCTAGCATATACACATTTTCAAGACCCTGTCTCCAGATGTCTGCACGTGACTCCATGTGAAGTCATGACTTACATATGCAGTCATCATACCTGCATCATGCCATCATGTTCAGAGGAAGATTTTCACATAGCAACTTGTACACAGAAGCAGCTTTGGTCTTCAATAACTCCAATTAGACAACAGAAATGAAGCCTGATGTTCCGCTATGCAAAGGTCAAATCAGATGTAAAGCATAGAAGATTCTATTTTAAACTAAAAAAACAGTATGCTGATTTATAATGCAGGGCTTGGGGAAAGGGGGCGGGGGGCGGTGGCGAAGGGTAGGGGGAGCACTCAGTCAACCTGGACAAAGCTGTCTTCTAGAAAACCTTTTTTCTAAAACTACTCTAGGAGATTTTTCCCTGAGATGCAGCTTTTAGGTATGACAACCAGTGCTTCCTACTTTCACTTGAGTCAGAAAAGCAAGTATGCAAATAGTCAGAAAATAAATTCAAATCATTGACAAATGACTGTTTCTGAGAGACTTGAAGCGAGTTCATTCTCCAGAAAATAAAGCTGCTGAGTGCTAATCTAGTGCTTTAAAAGGCCAGCCTACCCAGGCAAAGTAGGAGGATGTCATTAATAAAACACTAGCATTTCAATTTTTCTTTAAAGAATGTGCTCAGAGCTGAAGAGCGTGTCTTTAAGTCACTAAAGCAGGGGTGGGTCAGTCCCACTTGCCTGGAAACAACACAACAGCTTGGCACTTTCTTAATTGAGAGCAGAAAGAAGCTAGAGGAGAACAGCATAACAGAACTGCAGAAAGCTCCCAACAGCCTAGCCAGTATAAAGGTGCACGGGAGTAAAAAAAGTAACTTTAGGAAAGAAATGGTTTATTCCACGGATGTTCAAGGTGAGGATGCACTTAAGGAAATGCATTTCTAGGTGCTCATGAAAAAATGCATTTAGGAAAACCTTTTCTGACACATATAAGAAACAAGCTGTAAAGTAGGTACAGCATAAGTGTTATATGAATGTAAGACTGCCTTTGACAAGCCACTGAAAGCAGGGAAACCTGGGTTANTTCGATATGTAAAAAATATTACATATTTATGTAATATTGCATGCAATTCTGGTCTCCTCTTACTCCCCCAGTACCTTTTCAGAAATTATATAGAAGGTCTAGAAGCAGTTCAGGAAAGCATGAGAGGGATGGACAACGTTAGGAACAGCACTGGAACCTGTCAGAGTGGAAGGGACAATGACAGAGCTCAGAAAGAAGTCTGGTGTAGAGGAGATACTGACNATCTAGTGCTTTAAAAGGCCAGCCTACCCAGGCAAAGTAGGAGGATGTCATTAATAAAACACTAGCATTTCAATTTTTCTTTAAAGAATGTGCTCAGAGCTGAAGAGCGTGTCTTTAAGTCACTAAAGCAGGGGTGGGTCAGTCCCACTTGCCTGGAAACAACACAACAGCTTGGCACTTTCTTAATTGAGAGCAGAAAGAAGCTAGAGGAGAACAGCATAACAGAACTGCAGAAAGCTCCCAACAGCCTAGCCAGTATAAAGGTGCACGGGAGTAAAAAAAGTAACTTTAGGAAAGAAATGGTTTATTCCACGGATGTTCAAGGTGAGGATGCACTTAAGGAAATGCATTTCTAGGTGCTCATGAAAAAATGCATTTAGGAAAACCTTTTCTGACACATATAAGAAACAAGCTGTAAAGTAGGTACAGCATAAGTGTTATATGAATGTAAGACTGCCTTTGACAAGCCACTGAAAGCAGGGAAACCTGGGTTAGGGCTCTTATTATCCTCAGTCTTCTAGATGTGCTCCACTGTGGTGTAGAGGGTCTTTGACTCAGCCACAATAATGAAAACAGAGGAAAACATCTTATTTGCTTGTCTTCAAGTTTGTAGTGAAGACGAGAGCCAACTGAAGAACCACGTTAAGGCCACTAGGAATTCAAATGGCGAGAGAAGAAAACCAAGCAGGACCTGTACAGGAACACAGACCAAAGTTTATCTGCAGAATGAGGGTTGCCAAGTTAAATTGGGCCTGGAGGTCAAAACTAAAGACTATATTACAAAATTATGTAATATT
>VXBJ01007648.1:175317-186702 GCA_013400055.1 Nycticryphes semicollaris | reverse complement strand
AAAGGAAAACTTTGTATGAAAATCAGCAGGAAAAGCCAAAACACAAAGCTCACATGTGTTTATGTGTTTTGATTCCTCAAGCCCTTGCTGTAGAAGATACAGATGCTGAAGAAGTACCTGGGATCAAGCAGAAATGGGACAAGTTCGTAGAATAGCAATTTTCTAGGGCTACTGAGCTCAATGTCACTACCTCTTGCTTAGAAAATTCTTCTACTGAAAAGCGTTGGAGGTTGAGAAAATATTGAGGGAGCTATGACAATATGTTTGCTCTGCTGAATATTTTTCTCCCAGTCATTCACTTTGGCTACTGCCAGAAACAGGATACAGAGCAAGACAGACATCTGGTGAAACCAAGCATAATCTTTGTCCTGCTTTTAAATAAATACAGCTGGTGAAAATTGTCATCCTGACATTATTTTATGGTAAATTTGGAGTACCCAAATCATCTGGGAGCTGATCCCAGTTTCTTTCAGCTCAGAATATTTGACATAAATTCCTTGATTCCTTTCAGCTAGCACACTTCAGCTGTGTACTGGATTATTCTGCTTTAACTGAATTGTTGCCTGGTTGCTGAGTCATAATGTATTAAGACTACCAAAGACTTAAAAAAAAAATTTTTTAAAAATAGTCTTCTCCCAGGAAACTTCTAACAAAGTTGCTTGCAGCAAGAGCTTTTCATAAACGTCAGGACTCAGCTGGCAATCAGTTATGTATTTCCAGTGACCAAAAGCAGAAATATTACCAGCAAAATTGTTTATCAGTGCTTCTTCATTTGACCAGGACTGGCTGTCAGTCCAGTAGAAAGACGGATATGAATATTGAATATTTTTCAACAAATGGCAACATGAAATTGCAAACTATATATAGTCTTAGAATCATTTAGGCTGGAAAAGACCTTTAAGACTGAGTCCGACCGTAAACCAAGCACTGCCAAGTCCACCACTATGTCCCTCAGCACCACATCTCCACTAAACACCTCTAGGGATGGTAACTCAATCACTTCCCCAGGCAGCCTGTCCCAATGCTTGATACACTGAGCAATGGGCTGTGGTACCACCTCTCAAGACTTCCAGAAAACAAAACAACTAGCCTTGAGCAACAATTAGGGAAAAAAAAAAAAAAACACAACCAAACCAGCATCTACAAACCATGAAGATAACTTTTGAAGCTTAAATAACCAAAACATTAAAGTATAGTCCTCATAAACCCTCAGAACTCTAAATTATGAGATCACATGTATCAATATGATACATGTGTAATAAATGAAGACAACAGAGGCTAAATTAATTTCCCCTTTTTTCCAAAGCAAAGACCCTATGCTGAATAGTGTTCATGTTTGTGCTTATTAGTTTATTTTCTAACAATACCTGCAAGATTACAGAAAAAAATCTGTATTATATATGCAATAGTCTAAAGTTCAGACAGGATCTATATAAATATTCATAAATAACTAGTCTGCAGGAAAACAGGGATGTTCTTAGACTTCAGAAAATGTGAATAAATTTTGCTGACAGTCAAGTTTGGGCTGCTTCTAGAGCATCTTATCACAGTAGTATCAATCGCTAGTTTTTAACAGGTTTTGGTCTGGTTTTCATGTTACAAAATACAATACTGACAAATCTGAAGTGGCCTTAATTTCATATTAATTAAAAAAATAGCCCTACAAGACAGGCTTTTTTTCAATTTGAAAAATTCTGATGTGTCTTTTGAAAAATTGCTACAAATAAATTATTCTATAGGTTTTATAACTTTGTTCTTTGTTTTCTACCATTATTTTATAACCATCTTTCTATTTCTTTTCTTACAAATATAAGCTTTACTGCAATTGAATATTTTAATTATATCTTTCAAAATTGTCTTCAGCAATTTCAAACTCAATTGTTGGTTGTTTTGATGTCTACCCCCAAAACAAAGATACAAAATTTTTCATAAAGCAAAAATTCTAGGCTTTGAGCAGCTGTCTTTTAAACCTGCATTCAACATGCACAGCAGAAGAGTATGGAAGAACATTAATTCAGTGGGTTTATGCTAATGTACAGGAATCAAAAGAAAATTAAATGTTCCCAGAGTATTCTGTGAAAATCTACAGCTCCTTTAAATAGTGTACTTCATCAAAGGTTTAAATACAACTGCCATAGGACGCACTGAACCAATATTTCTGCTGTTAGCACCAGGTCCTGAGGACTTTGAGAGGCCCTTGAAATTCTCAGTGACTAGAGTGGGCTCAAAATTCAACAAACCTTACCCCTAACGTTTAAACAGAGCAGTCTGAAAAGACTTGTGCTTCAACAGAAAGTGGGTTTATGGTACAGTGTGCAACACCACACTATGCTTAGCATCTTGGCAATGTGTAAGGCTAGAGGTTAGTGTGGGTTAAACGATACTATTAGAAAATTATCACTCAACTAAAACTCAAATGTTTTGTTGGAACAGTTTTATTCAAGAAAAACGTTAGTTGCAAAAAACTTCTGTTGTTCAAATGTTTAGGCAAAGAGAGGGCAGGAATAAACTGTTCCACCGTCTTGACAGCTGGGGCCTCTCTGGTTCCAACTTGCTTTGCCTCATGTGTTCCAGTTGGTTATGAGGCACAAGGCTAGTAGGTATTTTAGGGGTAGCCTCTCACAACCTCTTGCTACTGAAATAAAATATTTGGAAAAGCCATTATTGATGAGAGCAGGGAATTCAATCTGACTCTCTTTTGCACATGAGTGCACTACACCATTGTGGGTTGTGTCACTTTTTTCAGGTTAAACGCCCCTCTGTCCCACCTAGAACTACAACCAGTAGAGTTTGTTCAACAGGGTGTGTGCCAGCCCGGAAGAGTGAGCTGCTTGTATGGGAAGTAAAAACCTGAAAAATATATCCAGTGTTAAAAACTAAATCCATGACAAACCGGTCTGACACCTACATAAAGCTGAAACCCTGGCACACAATTACTGAATGCTCTACTTGCAATACGTACAGAATTTTAACAAGAAAAGCAAGTCTCTGTGTGGGATGCAACTTAGAAAGGATTTCTCTCTGGCAGGTAAACTATGTCAAGGCAAGATTGCTAGCAAATTTCCTTTTGTCTTGCTTCAGAGTTTGATGTATATATGTTAGTCAGTCTTTAATTTACCTAAGCAGCACAGTTGGCTAAGTGTGGGAGGCTTTTGCATACTTAAATACTAGAAAAAAAGACAACTTTAATACGCTACTGCACAACAACAATAATAATAATTTATCTTTTCTCCAAGGACATTTATGGCGAATACACAACTCAAGTCATTGTCAAAAGCAATAAAATAACACTATAAGTAACAAAACAAGTTTTTCTATACTTTCTGATTAATGTCAATTTATGAATCTCCAAATAACATAGCCAAACATATTTATTTACCATGGAAGAACATCTCAGCTTCTAGGTGCCCTGATATAACAATCAAAACCATAAACTCCAAACCAGCAGAATAGCCGAAATAATATAAAACTACCAGCTAATAACAACTATGACCAAACAACCTTATCCTTTTCTGACAGCTCCAGAACAAACCATACCCTACACATTCTGGATCCATTTCAAAAACCTTGACTCTGCACTTTATTCTGAAGCCCAGCCTTGCCAAGCTCAGTTTGAGAGATGAAGGACACCCCAATCTTTGAAGACACTCTCTTCCGAACAAGGAGAAATCAGTGTAAGCATTTCTGGTCATTGCAACTGTAGCCATGGAAAAGGCCGTATCCAAGCACTTGTTTCAAGAAACACACATTTTTACCAACACTTCATATTTCTGCCAGCAAATATCTCAGAACCCCTGTAACCTGCTCACAGAGAATAACTCTACCAATTGAACAGGTTGCCTGGTTGTTTTAGTGTCTGTATGCAGGTGGATTTTTGAGACACATTTCACACCACACAACACCTTTAGATAACAAAAATAAGGTCAATGAAAAACAGCAGGAAATGTTTGCAACATCTTGGGTGACTTTGTTATGTGTCTACGCGCAACTAGAATCAAAAGTGCTGTTCATTCATAGATTCCCATCCTAGCTTTAAACTAGGAAACTTAAATACCACCAGCAGCATAATCCTGGCAGCAAGGATTACCGCAAGACGTGGAAATTCCTCTTGGGCACCAGGAAAATCTTCAGACCATCATTTACCTAGTTCGGTTGACTCTGACTCCACTCTGTAATACAAGAGCCAGTCAGACTGTACCTACATAAAGTGGCATCTTTGTTGACAATGTAGATCTATTCAAACATAGAAAATGAACAGGGAAAAAACCACAACTAGTAATTTGTTCTGTTTAAGAGCCTATAGCAGACTTGGAACTAGAAGCCATTCCATTTACCAGCTGTGCAATTGCAGCTATCCTTTGTTACTATTCCAATTCTCTGGTTGCTTCTACAGCCCACCAGTCTAATTAGCAAGAGATTAGACTGCTGAGATGCAGAGCTGCCTTCCTTAGCATAACCTGACAAAGCCAGTGAGATCAATACCCCCGGCATAAGCAAGGGGCAAGCATTTTGGGGAATTAGCAGCTTAGTTTTCCATTTTCTCACTTACATCTGTTGCAAGCTAGCTCACTAAGAGCAGCAACAGTACTGGGACTCCAGAGATCTCTAGCCACAGATTTACTCCTGGGGATCTCCGAGAAGAAACTTAACCACAGGAGAGTACTGAAACCATGCCCCAACCAAGAACAACATCTAAACATAGTCTAGTCTGGAGAACAGCGACTGGTGGATGGCCACTGATCTGAGATGAGTGCTATAGCTAAAGACAAAATCTAATGAAAGAAGTGAAGGAAATCAAAAGCAAACAGAGAATCACCTAAACACCCCGATTTCCTATTCTTCAACTAAACATGGAATGTTAACCTCACGATAAATCACTGCAAAGATCGTCAGCACTGGAGAGGACATTTTAAAGCAGGAACTAAGTGTTATGTATGTTGGCATGCACTTTTGCTTGACAGCAAAACTGGCAATTTCTCCCTGCAAGGGACTCTTGGGATTTCTCCAGCCAAAACAGATGAGGCTTTAAAGAGCAAACCATGTCTCCATGTCATAGGAGATGGTATCCCTTACAGCTGGAAATCATAAATAAGGGTGTAAACAGTTGCTGTTCCAGAGTATAGACAGATATGATCATTGTCCTTTTCCATGACAGGGGTGCACATGCGCCTTTTCAAAGATTCACGCTTTATACTTGCATTATATAAGAAGGAAAGAAAATCTTATTTGTGTAGCAGTTTGGATAATCCTCTCTTCTTTTTGGATATATTGGGGCAAAGTGCTTCAGTGAGCTTTCAAAACCTTCCAAAAGATGTGGGAAGGCTTGGGAAAATGTCAAATTTTTTTTTATCCATGGGGTTTTTGAAAAAGTCTCCAGCTAGGGGCTGTGTGTTTACACTGTGCAGAGTTGTTGACCGACCTTCAAGATGCAAATGCCAGGTATTTTTAATCACTAAAATAAAAAAGCCAAAAATAATTTTTTGGGTTAAAAATCATTAACTTTTAATAAAAAGATTATCTTAGCAGAGGAAATGTCTACTTTGCTATCAATAAATTGGGGAAAAAAATTTTTGTATACTAAAAAAGTAAATAATGTTACATAAGAGCATCATTATATTTCTGAAGGGTATTTTTAAACTAAAATGTATATAATGTTGAAGCTACCCATGAATGGTGCATTTTGTTAATTTCAGACACTAATGTTCAATGACTTGAAAATTTTTAATGAGAATGGCCATCTCTGTAGACTGAAGACCTTGAAAAACAGAATTAAAGCTGATGTCTTGTTCAGCATTTGAGAAAGCGACTCTGCCTTTAAACATTCAAAAATTCTCATATTAACTTAATCTCTCTTCATTTGGCTGCTATGTACTACTGCATCCCCATAAGCTGTGGTGCCCAAAATCAAGCAATGCTGTGCAGGCAATTGCAACTGATATATGCTATGGAAAAAAAGATTTGTTAGGCCTTTTAGTGATAAAATATGCCTTAAATTTCAGACTGAATGTGAAGCCCTTCACTGTCATCAAAGGCGTCTTCCTTCATAATCAACGGAACTGGAAATGCTGACCGAAAATCAAGTTCTCATTATCAATTCTCAGGTATCTGCAAGGAATGTTCTTCCTATGTTACCAAAAACCTACATGATTCCTACATTCCTGAAAGGCATCATTTAAGAGGTCATGGAGGGTGGTTAAGCAATAATACAAGAGCCTTTAAATTTTATGGCATGTCAGATTTGAGCTGATATCTCATGGCTAAGTCCACATTTCTTGCATTGCCAACAAGTTTGTAGGACATGAGCTCAATCCTCATGCAAGCATTGGTTTCTCCCACCCTTAGCAGTAAAGGTCCCCTAAAAATAGGAGTTTGGTTTTGTTTCCATACCTCTATTCCTAATAGAATATCGATATTTTAAAGGATGTAAATTGAAAACCCAGAGAGGCCCACATCTGAATGTACTCTGGCCTGAGTTATTTTCATTTCTACGTAATACAATTTTAAAACCTTAGGGAGTCATGAAAACAAAAGTGACAATTTCTAAATGCACTCATAGAAGTTATAATAAAAACACACATTTCAACAGTTTAACTGTCAGCCTGTCTTGTTACCTATAATCACAGTGATTGAAGTTTCTGTATTTCAAAGGCAAAAATAGCAGTGATATAATAAGGAAAACCTATTGCCGTTCATTAGTCATGGTACATTAGAAGAAAGAGATTCTTTGGCAATTTTATGAACATTTTAAAAATGATGCCTTCTCAAAAGAGAAAGTCTTACGAGATTCATATTTCACTTATTTTTTTCAGAGGCTGGGTAAGCCACATCTAGAAAAACAGTGAATTCAAGCAGGCCACGCAGAGGAAAGGAGGAAGAGTTTGGTAGCTGCAGATCCAGCGCAGAGATTACGCATCTTGTTTATTTGCGAGTCCTGACCTATATCTGAGTACTCAAACACTAAGAGGAGAGCAGAGTTCAAAAACTTGATCCAAATTTGAAATATGTGATACAGACCTCTGTGGGGAACAGTAAACAAGCAAGATGGAGAGGAGAGCAGCAGATCTTTTTTTTCCCAACAAAGCAACTTTACATCCGATAGGAAGTTTATGCAGCTTACACTGACAATTTTACTCCATAATGAAAAAAGGGTCTATGGCTGAACTACTGTTATGAGTAAAATGATTAATCCTGTGTTCTTAAACAAACCAAACAGAATCTTTGAGTAGTAAAACCACAATGTTATTAATCTTATAAAGACATATAATGATGACTTATAAAGATATGTCATTAATCTTATCTTTGTGATTTTCCTCAGTGAAATCAGGAAACAAGGGGACAAGGAGAGACTGTGAGAATGAGAGACTCTGATGTAGGCATCAGTTAAATATCATTAGATACATACCCAGTCATCAAGAAAATATGTTGATTGGAGGCAAGTATGTTTACTTGCATGATATTCTTCATAGGTAGCTTTTCGATTCATAGGAAGTGATGTGCATTGTGTCGAGGGGAGAGGTAGCAGTGAGTTCAAACCTAATTTTCCATCTAAAATTATCGTCACTTAGGATCAAGTCCTTAGCATTAGAAAAGATTGTTTTATGAAAACATCAGCTCAGTTCACAAGAGTAGCTTTAAAAAAGGAAGCGAACGCTGGGAATTATTATGACAGAAGTAAAAAGCAAAATTGAACCACGGTGCAGTTTTATGAATCTGCTGTGTGACCATATCTTGAGTGCTCCAAATACTGCCAGTTGCCCTACTTTAAAACAAACAGAGCAGAAATTTGAAACGTGCAGAGAAGGAAAGAGATGATAATCAAAAACATGTTACTGCTTTCATATTGAATACTATAAAATTATCCTGCAAAAAGGAAAGAGTGAGGATATGGCATAGATGTATAAAATTATGAATATCATAAAGAGGACTAAGAAATGGCTGTTGAGCTTTGCTTTAAATAGAAGAATTACCTAGACTACCTTTTGCTGACTTCAAAATACAACTATAAAGAAATAAACCAATAATTTATTATATTCAATTTAAGCATTGCAACCAAATGGAGCACTAAAATTGAAAGGCTGAGTAAATTGAGCTGAAGACCAATGTAAGTACACGCCTACAGAGAATAATCAGGCTTTCTTAGTTTCCTTTTCAACTGGTTTGTGATACAAGATAAAGTAAAATAATTCTTACTAAGTTTTAAATCATGAATGATATAGTAAATTATTAGTGTTAGAGGTACATTAATGTTTACTCTTAGCTTCCACCAGTCTTATTCTCTGTTTAACTATTCTTCAGTAACACAGACAGCTTTACTGAAGGTAAGAAATAGCAGGCATCTTTTACACTGTAATTCAAAGTACAGAGCCTACACACAGACATCTAACCTGGGAGCCTCTTCACTCTCTACAGAGGATTGTACATGATGACCAGCACTAGAATTCAGAAAGATTTTATACAAAGTCAGTGACTTAGTGTCATTGTCCAAGACCTTTAAAAGCTACAGTGAACACTGAAGACAAAGGAAACATACAAATAAAGGGCCTAGTCTTGCAAACGTCTGGCATCTGAGCTAAAACTACTCATGTTTGAACTAAATTTTCTATTTCTCTGGAGGCAACAAGGTGGGCATCAGTGACATATTTACAATTCTCCACCTTCTCTTGCCATTTCAAGTTTTCAGCAATGGCTCCCAAGAAAACACCACACTCTACAGTACGAACCTCCTGCTCTGCTGCAGGGAATAGCTTTCTTTTGTGTGTAAAATCAGTTTGTATCATGCTTTGGATTACTGAGGATATTTTCTGGTGATCGAGAAATTCCAATAGGAAAACTGTAAACTGCAAGCCCTGGGTGGAATGGGATAGAATTGGGAAAGAAAGAGAATTGTGTCATTTTTAACCTGCACACTCTCATTATCACTAGCAACCATCTCAAGATGAAACATTTAATTTTACTGTATATATAAGCTCTTTCTGATACTAAACAGTTGTTCAGAAGTAGAGAGCTAAGAAATCATGGGCCATGAAGAATCCAGCCTCTTTTCATTAAAGTTAATCAAAGTTGTGTCACTAAAGTTAATGTGAGCAGAATAAAATAAACCCTAGATATTTTCTATTCCTCTATTATGCAAATTAACTGTGACATGCACAGCTTTATTGCTTATTTCAACAACAGCAGGAAACCCAGGTAAGCTAATGCATTTTTCTTTTACAATTTACACTTCAAATTATATGATCACCCACAGCACGCTGCATTGCAAAATACTGCAGGTTGACAAAACACAAGATGAGGATTTCATTGCTTCAACAAGCTTTTTGAGTCTGGCAAGAAAATGACAGGCAATATTTTCAAATAAGAAACACCATCGTGGTAAATAGTCATTGGGTTTTCTTCTTGGGCAAAGCCTTGAAAATGTCTCCAACACTCAGTAAAACATTTTTATGTACGTGATTATGAACTGCAGACAATTCCCTGCTTTTGGAAAGTTTAGAGACATTTAAGCTTTTGTAATCAAACATGGAAATGAAATCAGCTTGTGGCACTTAAGGTCTTGATTAAATGAGACTGCTCTTTACGAATAGTTACTTAGAACTACATTATAACCTCTTTTCAGACTGACTGTCTATGAAGCTCTACTCTGAGTCTCTCTACTCTGAGTCTGAGTCATTGCTCAGACTCTGCAGAAACCACAGTTCACTTCTCCAGTCTTCCCTTTATAACCAGCTCCCACATGCAGGGACAGCATCACTGCAAAAAGCACCATATATTTCCCAGGACTTCCTTCATTTGTCACATGGAAGAGGGCAAACAATAGCAGGAAGCTAGAGAGGACCTAAGGACTTGCATCCTTTTAAAGCCGAATTTGCAGGAAAGCCAGCTCTCTTTCCCCAAGACGGTATGCAGTACAACATTTGTCAGATTACCTTGAAATCTACTCAAGATGTTCGAAGTAATGCTGAATCTATTCTCAACTGCTCTTGAAATATAATTAGATTTAAACAAGCTAAGAGCTGGGAGGTTTACTTAAATGCACACACATTTCCTTTGTGGAAGAGAGAAGCACTGGGAATTCTTGACCAGATACAACAGGATAAGGTGAATTTCTTTCAGCAAGTGCTAGGCCAGCATAACTATTCCCCGTGAAGTTGTTGAGAAATGCATCATAACAGGCTAAAAGACTAAAGCGATCTCAACCCACAAATAGTCATGCAAATTGCTAACACCAGTCATAAGGACAACTGGAACTGAAAGCATTTATTTTAATCACAAAATGCAGATGCAGCCCCTTCCCACTGCACAAGCCCCTTCTGTTTCCCAAAGTGGTTACAGCACAAACATGCATAGCAGCATATCTTTGAACAAGAAGAAAAGGGATTTCCTGTGAAGAATACTGTAACAGAAATACAGTATCACACTAGAAGATTATACATTTATTATTGGCAATGCCTCGAGGTTTTTTGGTCAAAGAAACCTCAATCAAAACTAACAACGGAGTTTCAATTAGATCTGACCTAGAATTATTCACTTCCAGTGCTTTCATACACTGATAATCCTCTGTCCTGCATGCAATGTATCTCTTTTGATCTAGGTCCATAGAAAATTATGGAAGTTTGCAGCAGTTTCCAGACAGAGGAAGAGGAAAAAAAAACATTCAAGCTATAAAGTTAATTGGAGGGGATTTGGAAAGAGAGGGTCACTTTTTCCTGGAAACTCCCTGTACTCAGTCACTTTTGTTGATCAAAGACAGTTGTTTCAGGCAGATTTTAAGCAGCTTGTATAGGGGTGGTAGTGGTGGTCCGCTGGAGCTATTAAGGAAGCTCATATTGCATCAAAGAATGACAACCTGTTGCCTTGAATCTAGCTTTCCAGGAATAATAATTAATAATACGATAAAATAAGTCACATTACAAGTGGCACCTGGAGGTATTGCAGTCCATCCTCCCTCCCTCTGAAACCTGAAGTAATAATTCTAGAAACTTTTCCTCCAACTTAATTATCATCTCACTTCAACACAACAGAGCATCCATAGACCAAGTTCACCTCAAGACCACAAAGAGCAAGCACAGTCTAACTCTGAATTTGGTCTTAGACATTTCTGAATAAAGCAAAGCTCTGTCACTTTGAAATGTTTGTTTATCAAACCTTGCCTGCTTCAATGCGATTTCAAAAAAAACCCACACTTAAGGAATCATTGTATGCATTTGACATGCAACCAGCCACATTACTTATACTGGTAGCCTAGAATTTTCTTTTCAAAAAACCCCACTTTGGGGGGGATTTTAGTTTAGTCCTGTTTCCTCATATGGTAAAAACTCATTACTATCATTACATCGCTATAACAAGATCCTCCCAATTCCCACAAGAACTTCTCAAATACTAAAAAAA
>VXBJ01007648.1:162654-175257 GCA_013400055.1 Nycticryphes semicollaris | reverse complement strand
AAAAAAAAAAAGGTTCTGCAAATCTACTGGCTTTTCAATATTTACAGATAATTTTAATTGTTAATTTATCTTTTTTTTTTTAATAATTACTTTTATCGTTTCACAGAGGTATTAACTTTAACTATTGCTATTCCAGGTTTGCAGTGTGCATGTCAATGTCACCTACGGGAAGACAATGAATGGTCTACAGGTAATGGTGAGTGGTCAATTTCTGAAGCCAGGGATCTCCCACTATTCTGCAACACTGATATAGTGTCAGGCGTTAAAAATGACAAAGTGGGCAAAATATTATATGAAATAGTTGCTTTGCAAATGGTCAAAGCCAGTCTTATACCTCTACCAAGATTCCTCTTTATGCATAGAGTCTAAGTCCTCTGAAATTTTCTAGACATCTGAAACTGTATTCTTTTCCAAGCCACCAAGTACACACTAGTCTTGAGAACCAGGTAATATTTTACAGCCTAAGATGTTGCTTCAGAGTGATGTAACAGCAACCTCCTGATCCCTGTGAGGGGGAATCTGGGAAATGGAGCTAGGCTCTTCTCAGAGCTGACATGGTGAGAGAACAAGAGTAGAATAAGTTTTAGTGGGGGGAAAAAAAAAAAGGAAAAGAAAGTTCATAAAAAATTCAAGGAAAGACTTTTTCCCTATGAGAACACTCAAGCAGTGGAACAAGAGCCTAGGGAGGCTGTGCTGCCTCTGTCCCTGGCTGTTTTTGAGGTACAGCTGGACAAAGCCTTGAGTAATCCAGTCTGCTCTTATGGATGACCCTGCTTTGAGCAGGAGGTTGGACTAGAGACCAACTATGTCAAAATTCATCAAAAGTCCTCCAAGCTCTCCCTCCTCATTTCCACAGACATGAAAAAAACCCAACTGATTTTTATTAAGAATAAGCACTTGGCAAATATTCTTGCCCCAGATGTGTACTAAATTATATCTAAATAACAGCCATATTGTATATTACTTCACGTATTTGCCAAGCACATAAGTCAGTTGGCTTCACACGCACAGATAAAAGAAACTGACCTTCTTGAAGGTAAAATGCACATATAAACATAAAATATGCACAGTGTTGGCAGTTACAAAAAAAATAAATGTATAGAAGAATCAACCTATGTTACCAGACGATAACTTTTCAAGGATTTTCCTTTTGCTTTCCACCAGTCTTAAGTTTTTGTAGATACTGGATCTCATAAATATGACATGACTGAATACGAGCATATACTCTGTGCACTGTTCAGGGGTATGCAACAGCACCAAGCAAATTCCTCTGCTAGGACACAGAGATAAAGGATGAGTATGATGAATGTGTAGTAGTCCTCTTAAGCCTCATAAGTTGATTGGAGATTTTATTTATAAAATATGTTTCTGAATGTCTCAGGAAATCTCACTCAGCCACTCCGGTTGGTAAAGAAAAGGTCACTGACTGACGATGGAAAGCAAAGCCTAGACTACTACAGATTCGTTTTCTCAGTGATGTAACAGACATTGACCACAGAGTGACTTTTGCATCTGTGCTATTCACATTTGAAATCTATTTATATTTCTTCCACAAAGCCAGTCTTGGTTCTTTTAACCTCATTACAGCTATCCCACTGCTTCCTCAATAGACAGCAATTTGGAAAAAAAAAAAAAGGTCAAACAGAAGAACTGATTCGTATGCACTGTGAATAGTGGCAAGTGCTTAAGACTTTTTTGTTTTAGAAGTGTTTGTTCCTTCCTGACAATGACACCTGCAGAACTAAATTTAGTATTTATCTGCTTCTGGATATGTCTGGGTACCTCAGAAAGACTTACTCCATAGATTTCACAATCCAAGCTCCTTAAAGTCAGAAAAGGAAGAAAAGAGATCATTTATATTCCAGGACACATTAAAAAAGGTACGCTGTATGTTCTTACATCACAAAATCCATCGTGAAGATAAACAACAAGTTTCAACTTTAAATAACTGGGAACACCTTCCTTTTTCTCCATCAGGGAAAAAAAAACAACAGATTTTTTCCAAAGCTCTTAGTTCATTGAAATGAGGAAATATTGTTGAAACACTCTTATAAATGTCTAGATCATCATCAGTAATGCCTTCCAAATACCGCCCATATGTAGTTCTATTTTTAATGTTGGACTGTTCTTGAAAGCTGCTAAGAAAAATATTTATTCATAACACATAAAACTATACCCTATGCATTTTCCCCCATTTAGGAACCCCAAACATTGGTAAAATTTTAGAAATTATTTTTTGAAGTCCTATATTATAGTTTTCTTCCAAAATGAACATTCAAGGACCAGACCCTGTAAGCTTTATCTCACAAGTAGTTAATCAGAATGCAAATAAATCCTTTCAATTCTGCAAGACAGACTCAATAAATATATATCACTCTAGTAATTAAAGGTTACCCATTCAAACACCACACATTTTATTTTAGCTTACAACTTTAACAAGAACTGATATGAATCAGTCCTTTCCCTTAGGAAGTCTATTTTCAGAAATGCAGCAAAGTCCTTTCCAGAAAATCCGGTTAAATGTATTACATATTTACACATTTAACAAAAATTTTATTAGCTCTTAGAAACAATATTATTGAGGGTTGAGAGTTGTCTTTGCAGAACACTTGTATCTTGTAATCCACCATTACCAAACCAGAACACATACTGTGCTGCATTACAAGTCATCTAAGGTTATTACCTCTTTGCTTTTTTCAGATTATGTATACATTTTTTGCCCATAGGATGAAACTCAATGGAATTCTTTCTAAAAAAGAAAGAGGGTGCTACAGTCTGGCACAGCCATAAAGCTCTGCAGCCAGTCTTTAATACAGTTATTTTACCTATAGCATGGACCATCCCTTGGAGGGCTGTGCCCGTTGAAGACAGTTGTGTGTCTCATTTGGGGAAAGGATTTGTTTTACTTTCTTTTTCTCTTCAGTCAAATTCAGTAAAACCTCACATTTTTTTATTGCCCCTTTATGTACCCTGGTCTCATGCTAATTTCTGGATGTTTGCTATTGTTTTAGTTATTAAACTTATATAATCAAAATACTGTAATTTGGGAACTCTGTACTTGCCTATACTCAGAGCAGCACTGAAAATCTGCTGCACTACTTCCACCCTCCTGATTTTCACAAATGCCATAAATACTGCTGAAAAACATCAGCTCTGCAACAACTTTCATAAAAGTGCATCACAAAAATACCCCCACCAAACCAAAAATAACCCAAGCTCAAGAGCTGCAATCTTGTGTCAGAAGAAAATTCCTGATGGCTATCAACACCTTTAAGCTTAAAGAAAACCGTACTAAAAATTTTTGCTGACTGTCCTCCTCTATATCATTATAAAACTGAAGTTACAGTGTATTTACCCTGGTCTCTGTAGCAATTACACAGTTGCATGATGTGTTATCAGGTAGTGACTGTTTGTTTCAGCTCTGTTCCAAGGCTGAGAGAAAAACTTGGATTGGAGCTGACATGGCACCACAGCCAAATGGTTACAAGAAGTAATTGGGCAGCAAGCCTGAATGGTCTTTTCATTGCTTTTATTTAAAATTATATTGGTAAGGGATTATTTCCCTCCTGTTTTAACTTGATACACAATTTTACGTGGCACATCTCATCAGCAGATAGTAACAAAATGCTGTGTTTCCAAGGGAACAAAAAGGGAGCATTCTCTCAGGGCCCAAAGCAAGGTGAGTGTGCTGTGGCTGTAGCTGTTAACACAACAGGCTTGGGCTGTTATTCTTGTGACGTTATCATAGCACCAAAGAAACACAGGGAGGTGAGGGTGAGGAAAAAACAAGTGCCATTACTGAAACCCTTTACCTGTGAGACTGTCTCACAGGAGGTTGAGGTGCCCCCGAAACAGCAGCCAGGAACCGGATTTCAGCCTAAATCCATATTGTTACGTGCCATCCTTACTCCTAGCCTACTTCCACCAATACAGCATCTCCTTTCCCAAGCCTCCCGCAACCTCCCAACAAGGTCAGAGTGTTCTGCCAGGGAGAGTTACAGCATGACTTAAGATTTTTCCCTATAAGAGGAATATACCTTGGAAGTTGAAGATAATACCTTGAAAGAGAAGAGCATTGCTGGTCTGGCCTTTCCCTCTTCCCCTATCCATACGTTGATAATTTATACCTTTATATTTTGGTCATCAGTGCCAGTGGCTTTAGCACAGGTTTAAGTATATTTTATCTAGTTTTTGTAAATACACTTGAGATCATCACCGTAAAGGTAACAGACAGCCTGCCATTAATTAGAACCCTTTGCCACCCTGATTTTAAAAAAGTTGGTAGAAAGAGGATATCAGCTTGAGCTGGATTTCTCTCAGCTCAAAACCTCACAAATCTCTAATAAAGGTCTTCACCCTCCTGCTCAAAGCTTTCCAAGTTTTTTCCATTCGAAAGGTTAAATTTCACCATCAGTTTTATGTTCGAACGTGGTTTTCTACAACTTTTGAACAAATGGATTGTTAAATTCCAAATCTTATAAAATAAACAGAATCAGGACTTAATGTCAATCCAGCTGGCAGAAGATACTGCCACTCAATATGAGATGTGCAAGGAAATATCACTTGTATGAAGTAAAATACATTGTATCATTAACCTACTGAAGAAAATAAATGGAATTCTGATGAAGTAAGCTTTTCAAATAAAATTGCATTAATGAGAATAGAAATGAAGCAAAAATAGAATCTGGATGACACTTTTGGTAGGTGGATCCCTAATTAAGCAGTTCTATGACACTGCTAGGAAAAAAAACACCAACAGGTCCTTTTCCCCCCTTACAAAGAATATGCATCTATTCTTAAAGAGTTTCTCAACTAATTTACTTCCTGTATATCCATTTAATTTCCACATGGATACAGAAATTAAGCAAGCCCCTTATCAGCAAAGCAGAAGCTTAACTTTAAGCAGGTGGGTATCCATTTTAAACTCTGATTCACTTGATTTGTTTTCTTTAATAGAGCTCTAATTCACTGAAATCAATAGACATACTGCACTTATACCAATGGCTGAAAGCATTGATTAATCAAAATATATAGGTTATTTCTAAAGACTGAGCGCGTATTTTGCATGTGCATAGATCAAACAACTGATGGAAATCCTGAGCAAATGCCCTCCACTGGCAACAGAAGGAAAAGGGAGAGGCTGAATCTTTCTTGGGCTTCCTCACCCTATTTTTACCTGTCTTATGTCTGATCTGCCCATACAATTTCAAACCAAGCCTATCAAGAGCTTTGCTCATAATTCATTATGGAAGTTTCCTTTGAGAAGCTGTGTATGAAAACATATTCACACCATTTTCAAAATTTGCATAATCCCCAATCCAAACCCCAAGTTTTGAAAGTATCCCCATTCTCTGCTTCACATTGAAAACAAAAGAAAGCAAGAAAAACCTAACACTCACTAACACTGTTTTTACTGCTGTAAAAGTCACCCTTTCTCTCCTAGCTTTAGTCTCTCTTAATATGGGATTTAAAACTCTTTTAATGAAGGCCAGTATTCTACTGCATTACAAGCACTGCACGTGACTGCAGCCTTAAGTAACGACATGACAAATAGTAAGCGCATCCCAAATCCAAGTCTCAGCTAAAGATCCCAAGAAGACACCATTCCTGAAACTTTGCTTCGTAATCCTACCACTCTTACCTTCTCTATTGTACTTTAATCCTCCAAACTTTCCCATGCTTGTGGAAGCAAATCGCTGCAAGGAGCAACATTTGTTTCAAGAGGATACTGCACTGGAACATGCAGAAATGTCTGGAGATTGTTTCACCCACACGCTCCATTCACAGTATTTTTAGAATTAGTGGTATTAAATACCAGTACACCCTGGAAGTACACATTCACGGAATGTGGTCTGAATAAAATTCAACACAAGAATGTTAAAAGATATAAATATGTAAGCATACAAGCTGAAATTCTTAGCTTCTGTAGTTAAACTCATTTCTCTTCTAATCCCCACTCAAATTTCACTTTTATCATCGGGCATTCAGAACTTAAGAAATACTGATGAGAAGACCAGGGAATATAAATCTTTAACAGTGACATTCTTCACTGATTTGGTAGAATTAACTCATGTTGGTCTCTGGAATAACAGTTTTTATTGCTCTTACCTATTGCCTGTCTTGGTCTTTGGTTATGTCTTCCCAGCACGCATGGAAAAGAGCCCCAGAATGGAGCTCTCAACACCAGATAAATTATAGTAAATATAGCACAGGTAAAATTTTTCGTTTTCTCTAAAAACTGAAACAGAATTTATTTCTTGACCACCCTTCAAAAAAAGATTTCTATGTTGTCATACCTAACAGTCAAAAAAAATCTCACAAAAGCAATACTGCATTTTAATATGACCTAGAGTTAAACAAAGTTTTCTTGAACAAAATAATTTTTAAAAGCTAAATATATAACTTGCAGTGAAACTTCTTTGGAAAAGTGCTTCCAGGTAAATGATGCAATTTTCACCATTCCAGCTAACCTGGAATAGCAGGTAGTTTGGAGAGACAGGTCTTCATCTGAGACAAAGATTTGTCTTAGACTTCTTTTATTTATGATTTAAAGCTAAAATGAAAATCTATTTGCCACATTCCTGGCACACACTTAAACACCAATTCATAGGCATTGGCCAGAGGGCACATTCTTCTGTCAGTGGTTGTTTTTTGTTCTTAAAAAAACTCCTCTTCATCCTGATGTAGAAAGGGAGAAGTTTGAATTTCTTAAAAATTTTCCAAGACAAATTTTTTCTTCCATCAGTACCCACTTCTAATTATATCAGGTCCATGTGATCAATATTATTTTGGAAGTATATAATTTTATTATATAAGCATGGTTTGCTGCTGCATGCTACGGTGTTAATTCTTCATATAAATTAGAGTATGCCCACCACAACCACATTTAAGTAATTTGACATACTCTCAGCATGTATTTCCCTTTTATTTGAAGTAGTTAAATGTTGTGCTTATGAAAAAAAAATGGTAGTGCCCCATAGGCTTTGAATTACAATAGACAGTTTCATCTGGAATGCTGTTACATTGTTGGAAATTTAACGAAGGGTCTTCTCTAAGAGAACAACGGTGGTTCAGGAGGTAGCAAAACTGATACGCCTTTGGGGCATGGAAAGTTATCTGCATTCAGAAAGAATATAAACTGCCAAATTCTGGCAGTTGCTATGCAGAGATGTGTAAGTAACAGTTTCATTCTGTAAATTAGCCTGACCGTACTGCACAGGATGCTATAATGACAATGTACTAAGTATGAAGTACATATATTTTTAATCTTTTGCTTTTCAAGGTCTGATTCATGATTTAGAACGTGTAAGATTAGTCACATCTCAACTGTAATACAGGCCTGAGCTGTTTAAGGCTGACTGGGTTGCTGATGCAGTTTTAAAAAACCTCCACCAAAACTGCCTTCTTATCTGAAAAATGCCTTCTAAATGTTCACTTAATGCAGATGACCTTATTTTTGGTCAGCCAGGTGAATATAGATGCAAACATTATATGGTGTCCTTAGGATGCATGAGTATAAACTATCTTCTTTCATCACCACCAAGAATGAAAACACAGACTATGCAACTTCAGCGTCTGCAATTTATGTTCTCAATAAAAACTGTGTAATCCCCATGCAATTGGTAAGTTTAACATAGCACTTCACAGTGGGCCAAAACCCATTACTAGGAGCCCTGAGAGAGAAATCATTAGTTGGACCATGTTTTCATACCCACTATTTACTCACTTGAGTAAAATGTATCCTGAGCAAATCTTAAATATAGCTTATTTTTTCTAGGAGTGGTACCTCAGGAAGAAAGTAGACTGAGAGGAAGATTAACTTTCAGAAAGAAGTTGCAATGGCTTTTGAGTTCCCCAGTGAAGTGCAAGTCGAAGTTCAGTACAAAAAGGCCACCAAGAACATATTAACTAAGTATTACTGCTCAATGCTCAAGTGCTGTTTTGATCAGTTCTTGTGATGAGGCTGAACTCGGTAAGCACAGCAGCTGGTACGTATTATTTCTTCTGATCAATTATACATTTAGAGAACTGCAAAGAGACAATTGCTCTAAGTTCAAAATAATCAAAGGATAAGGAGGGCTTTATCCCCAACCTCACCACCTGCAACTCAGAGGCATGATCTGCAGTACTTTTGATGTTTTATCTGCTAGAAAACCGGTCTTTAACTGAACTATCTGTATTTGACACTATCTTGAAACACTTAGAGGTATGTTAAATGCCTTTGCTCCTCGTAAAGTTTTTCTGCTTGGAGTCTTTATTTTCTCAGGGTCTATTTTTCATTTCTGTTTCCTTCTACATGTCTACGTGTTTTTGTGTCGTGTGTTTCTCCTCCCCTCCCAAACACAATAAGACATCACAGAATAAACATGATAATCAGTTTTTTATATTTAGATTTTCACTAATCTTGTTTTAAGGACAAAGACACTCCATCCCCTAAACAAGGCAATAGCTGTACTACTGGATCTAGGGCCTTTGCTAGGAAGGAAGTACTGCAGGACTGCATTTTATTATCTGAAGGATGATGTTTAAATGTAGAAAGAATCTTCTAAGAATTGCAACAGAAACCTCAGTGTTCTGTCTTGCAGCCAAGCCTGTTCAGTAATTTTCCAGGCCTGCCTTTCCTAGAAGGAGAAAGACAAATAAAGAGGTGACAGTGCCCACAGAAGTCTACTTATTAATGACTGGGAAATTGGAGGTCTAATTTCACACTTTGGAAAAAGAAGTACTTAGAAAATGCAGTATACAGGACTCTGCTTAACCTCTGAAGTACAAGTGTTATACAATGAGTTACATTTTGATTAGTATCTGACTTTCTGTATTACATTAGCAAAGCAGTATCAACAGAGACTTCTGCAATGAAATTAGCCTATTAGGGGACCACAGAATTGAATATGCATCCACTTAACATGCATTTTAATGTATGATTTACTGCATAACAGGCAAAGAATAAGATGAATGAGAGCATTTCAATACTGACAAATTCTGAATACATCCAGGAAGAACTCACGTGATGGTTACATGAAGACCTCAAAACACCAAAAGAAACTTTGGTAAGTTATAATTTCTTATGACCCAGATAATTTCAAATGTTAATGTTTCTTGATATTTATTTAAAGAATCCAAACAAACAAACAAAAAAACTCACCCAGAAAACTCTTATTATTTTTTTTTTATTAATCCGAGCCTGATACATATACAATCTTCATGTCCAAACTACAGGGGCAGAAATGGGGAGTAAACTCTCCAAAAGAAAAAAAGATTGGCCTTCTGAAAAAGCCATCATTTAATTTTAGCCACAAAATAGCTCTTAAAAATATTGTATTATGCTATGTTGCCTAGAAAAAGAAGAAATTCTAACTGCTCCCTTGCTGAAACTGATGATTACCTTCTAAATATTTTGCATTTCACATAAATTAAAAATTGAAACCTTGCCCAGGACGGACAGGCTAATATGCTTGAAAGAGACAATGTGTAGTCTGCCATAAATTAGCCAAATCCAATTGACAAATATATCCAAAAATACTATAAAATGTACCACACTGTTTAAAAGTCAGAAATGCTTAAAATTCACATTCTGAAAGGAATTGTGCACACAAAAACCTCACCAGGGAGTTCACAGACGGTGCACACATTAAGGATGTGAGTGTGGTCAGAGAGAACTCCATTTAGATTCGACTATATATTACCAGAAGGGAATCATGGATGGTTTCCAGGGGTGAAACAGTGCTGTTCACCAGAAGACTACATAACAACAGCTTAGTTTGCAAGCTCTCCTGGAACACAGTACTTTTTTCTCCACAGAGAACTGAACTCTCACTTCAAATAGTTTCAATGATTTAAACTCTGGAAGTAAAAGATTAAGCTCTCAACTCAAAAGAGATGTAAGGCTGACAAAGCACTAGTATATTCAAAGCAGCATGGGATTTTGGTCTGTAGTTTCAAATAAACATTTCCTTTTGGGAGAAAATACTGGTTGGCTGGAACCCAATTGCTTTTCTAGACTTTTTTTTCCCCCATGGAAAAAACACACATATTCAGTGATAGTACTAGGAAAGGTTTTTCCAGCTCAGGTAAGGATTTCTAGTCAAAATTATTCAAAAGGACTGAGATTCAAGTGCCCTGTAGCCAGAACAAACAATGGCCCAAAATGTAGGGTCAACATGAGGGATGGAAAAGACCCAACCATAAAACCCTGCTCTAATAATTCAGATGCATTATCTCATTTATCTGCCAGTGAACAGAAGAATTGTACTTTAATTCTGCAACAAAAATGTTCTCCTGGCATACTTACCGGAAAAGGAAGGTGAAGGGTGGCAATTCAGAAGATCTGACCTCAAGCCCTATCTCTGTCCCTGGGCAGGTAAGTGGCCTGGAGCAAGCCAGGAGACTGGACGTCCATCCCCGTCTCCCCACACAGGAACTGGGGCCACGCTGCCTTCCCTAGGCAGTTCCAGATAAATGTTTGTACCAACACTGGCTGTGTTCAGCACTATTAAACTATTAAACATGATCTGAAGTCCCTTCAAGCTGATTAAAATCTGCGCAACGTTTTTGGTCAACTGAGTGCTTGCACAAGCTTACTGTATGGCAAATCTGACACCAATCCAAACTATCCTTAAATGATCTTGGACAACATGGCCCAAGAATCTTTCCAAGCTGCTTTCTGACTGTATTCCCACAGAAAGTAATATCACTCCTGGAGAAAGTCATAATGTATAATTTTGGGCAATCACAGCTTATAAAATTTAATTATAAGAGTTTCTTCTATCCCTGGCACAATACATACCTTTTCATAAACAGCATCATAACTGAGTTCAATTGACCAGCACAAACACATTCCATGTACCCAGAGGCAATTATATTAATACTTGAAATACAGAAGGAAATGCAACTGTCATATAAATTAAGCTTTAGGACAAAAATGCTTTGATAGACTAGCACTGCTAGAAAATACCAGCAAATGTGCACATTGTTTCTTTTAGAAGCTCACTGTAAGTGCAGATGAACTACTCACATTTACAGCTTCTGTAGCACTCATTGCTGTAGCATTTAAGTTCTCACACACTAAATAAAACAACCATATGCATCAAGGATGGGTTGAAGGCCATTTTATGAACATTAAATGCTTTCCTGCTTTTTTTTTTTTCTCAATTTTAAATGGCAAACATCTCATCTGTTATTGTAAGATGAGTAACACCAGGAAATAGATTCTTTGAGAACCAATACAAAGACCACGTTCAGACACCACCCACTGTCCTCAAAGCAGAATTGCTTCATATTTGACATTTAACTATTGATCAAGTATTACTCACATCCTACATAAAATCCACCTCAGCATTTCTTGACAGTTTTAAATGAAAAGAGGCAATCTCTATTGACAGACAGAATGGCATCAAGCCAACTTGAATGTTTCCACTCCAGACAGCATTACACGCCATCTCCAGCATGATCACCTCAGCAAGCACAGGTAAAACCTCAGCTCTGTGGAGGAGGCAGTATAAAGAATATGCATCACGTGTATTCTCCTTATGTGACACACAGCACAAATAGTGTACAGACCTGCTTAAAAAAGACGTCATGAGATTGATTTTTCTTTTTTTTTTTTTTTTTCCCCTTAAGTGAGGAGAGCTTCATTTTACTGATGTTTGAGGTTTTCGAGAAACTTCACACAACTGTTCAGTATTACAGTTACAAAAGACCAAGGAAAAAAAGGCTGCGTGCTTTTCTGGTTTCAAGAAAAGTGACTTGGAAGAATATTTACAGCTTTCCAGCAGAAAATGCGTGAGGCATCATACACAGCAATCAGTACAAATGTGACATATCAAGACCTTACTTTCACCGTAACTAACCAGAGGGTAACTCAAGGGCATACATTTAGAAACCAGAGATGGCCCACAGAATTTTGCTACTACTTCACAACAGCAAAGCGGAAGGAAAAAACCACCAACCCAAGACCTGTCTTAAATTATAGGGCTCTGAATTGGTTACGATGATGTTATTGTGGCTGGGCACCATTTGAATACCTCAGACTTAGTCAAGCAAGACTACAAATAAAACAGTTTAAAAAACCCAACCAAAAAAAAACCAACAAACAAACAAAGCATACTACCACAGTGATTTTTTTTTTTAACGCATCATAGGCCCCTAACTTCAAAAACTACAATCATCTGCAAGAATGTCCACGTCAAGAGGAACTTAAGGCAAATCTTCTAATGGAGACCTACAGAATATATTATATTGCAACATTGGCTTATTCTGTAGGAAAGCGAAGAAGTCTTAGACATTAAGGTTGATGTGCTTTGAAGAAAATCCAGGAAATCTGCACGACAACACCTGACTTGCACAATTACAAGTAGAATGCTTCATGTTCCCCCAGCCTCCCTTCAAAACATTAATACATCCAGTGAGATGCAGTTTTATACTATGCTACTTTGACCTTTGCAGTATTTTATATTTTGAGCAAATGGGCATTACATACCTTTCCCAGCGGCTACTGAGACTGTAAACAGGAAGAAACAAGGAATTGCAGCCAATCTAATTACAGAATAGTGAAAAGGTCAAAGAAGTGCATCAAGTCAGTATAATTTGCAAAATGAAAGTTAT
>VXBJ01007648.1:95138-162618 GCA_013400055.1 Nycticryphes semicollaris | reverse complement strand
GAGAAGAAGAAAGTAGTAATAGAAAGAAAGCACAGAATCAGTATTTCAGTACTGGGGATAAGAGAAACCCACATTACATATCTATCAGGAACTGGAAAATGCAAAGGCAATGTTGTAGGCAGAGACAGGTTTCAAAATACCAAGCAACAAAATCTGTCCACCTGGATGCTGTGCTGAGTAATGTACTGTAGGCAATCCTTCTTCAGCAGGGGACTTGGACTAGATGATCTCTAGAGGTCCTTTCCAACTCTAACAATTCCAGGATTCCATGGTTTTGCATTAATATCCCAGTACACCTAAGTCACAATTTAATTGCACTAACACAATTGCACCAGTGTTAATAGCAAATAGCTCTGGTAGAACTACTGGAACACCATCACTTTATGATCACAATGTTATCTGGACAGAGTTTTTCCCACGGGGTCTTACACACTCACTCAAAAACAGATACCATCCATGCACAAATACCGTATTCATAAAAGTGCTACCTCTAAGCAAGCTGGGTGCTTAGCAAACTCAAAGCGGAGTTGACAAGGACACCAAAACCAGAACAGTAACTGCTGGGGTTCAGACGATCATGACAATACCCTAAAAAAAACATGGCATCAAATCTGGAGAAAAAAGACAGCACATTACACACTTTTCAGCACACAGCCAGGGTGGCTAAATCACCCAAACAGTCTCTTCTACTCTTACAGTACTAGTTAGGTTCCTCCCACAAGTGAGCAGGTACCTTGCATAGGGATCTAACCCACCCTTATGAAACCACCACAGAGAAACCAACATAGAAGAGCCCTGGGTTTGGAGCAAGCGGCAAACCCTTGACCTCACCCCAAGCTCAACCCAGCCTTCTCTTTTTCTAGAATTCACCTCATTAAGAGGCCACCCTTTCTGTCATCAACCAGCTCATCACACTTGGAATTACAAGTAAGCATCAAACAAGCAGCAGCAAATCACTTCAACTAAGATTTCTCTTTAGCCTCTCTAGCGTAGTCCAGTCCCCACAACTTTTTATTGTATTGTCAAGGCTTCCCCCGTAACAGCTTCATGCCCAGTAGTTAGTTGTCTGCTCCAAATGTGCCTTCATATTTTTTCCCCACTTTCCTTAGTTTCTCCTTTTAATGCTTTTGCACATCAACGGTCCTTGGACTTAATACAGCCTGTTGATTCCTACAGCATCAGCTATTAGGACAGCACATTCTTCCTCTTACAAAGATTTGCTATGTCCCATGAATAAGGCAAGTAATGGCTTTTTATTTAATTAGTGTCAGGTAAATCCCAGGAATATATATCTGCTGTTGATATTCCAAATTAAAGTAGCAGCCCTTGTGATGTTTGGAGGATTATAAATAAGAACAAAGTGAACTAACGAGAGGCAGTGGGAAGCAGTACAAAAATTCCAACAAGAGGCCAAAACTGAATCTACTGTCAGACAAAATAAAATTAACTTATAATTATTGGGCCTTCATGAGGGGAATTTCCTTTCTCCATCTGAATTGAAGTTCTCAAAACTTTCTTCAGTCTAACTTAATAGTGATTTGTAATTAAAGTTAACTTTCTTGTACCCTGACCTTCTGCTTTCTGGGAATCTTTAAGTTCATTGAAAACTGTTTTTAATGCAGGTCAGTAAAAGTGTAGGGCAACAGGATGCTATGATTCTTGAAGGGTTTCCTGAGACCTTACTTTACTTCTTGAGTAAGAATTTGAGATGCTGCTTTACAGTTTAACAGCCTCTCTTGGCATTCCCTTTGCCTATGAAACATGGCTGTTGAAGCTCCATGACTCCTCAAAGTAATGTAAATGACTTTTTCATTTCCACACTGAGCCTTCCGCATTTGTTGCATGTTTAATCAGAGCTATTTCACCCATTCACAAAGGGTTCCAGTGTATAATTTATGAAGAAGTATGAAAAATAGTCTCAAGAAATTTACATTTATATCTTGGGACCAATGCAGTTGCTGCTGCTTTTTTTTTTTTTAATACATCCAATTTTAAAGAAAATCAAATGGAAGGAGAATAATGAAAAGAATCCTAAACACTGAGAAAAAAAGTAATGCTGAAGCAGCAGAAATCTCAAACTGTAAAGCATTAAACAACAGGGGAAAAAAAAAAAGTTCTATCACTCCAAAACCCCCAGGTTTTCAAAGTTCAATGATGCTTCATATCATGCACTGTAGTGTGCAACACAAGGAACAAAAAGCCCCATTCTTCAGAGCCGAAGTTCCTTCCTTACACAAATTTGATGCCACAACTTATTGTTTAAGGTAATGCTTTGGGGATGGGGACAATTCCTTCTTGCTCACTCTGACCAGGGTAGTCCCCACTTTAAATAATTAAATGCTCTACAAGAATCACGGTGGCCAGCATTAATTCCCAACATGTTGTCCACAAAGATTAACCAGCAGCACCTTTATGAACAAGAAGAAATATATTTGAATCTCCTCTCCCAAGATTTTTATTAACAATTTCTTCTTTATCACAGCACAGAGCTCATTACTGATATAATTTAAGATCTCTCTGTAATAAGAGCCCATAGGAAAACTATTTACTGGTCACATATGTAAGGTATGTAAGGAAACAGTAGGATAATCATGACCATGAAACCACTTCCAAATACATTCATGTGAAAGGAAAACTGGACCACAATCAAGCAAATGCATGAGGAAGGATGAAGCTTCACAACTTAACACCAATCTATAAAATGATGGGACGCAAAAATGAGGCACACCTGTGTAACATATTTGAACTAATGAAAATAAAGACATAGAAGCTATGGAAGTAGGAGATGGGTAGAGAAAGACATCAAGGAAAGTAAAAGGTTAAAGTTTGTATTTCCTTTCAAAGAGAAGATGACTGTTCTAGAGATGTGTTGGAAAGGACAGACCAGCAAAAAAAAAAGTTTGTGCAGGCAGATATGGCCTTGAGACATGACAAGAGTTGATTTTAAGGCTAAACTAGTATCAGAGAAGGAAAAAGGGGCAGAGGAGACACACACCTGGGGTAATGCAGGCTCTGCTGCTTTTCCAGCCCTGCCATTCAGCACCATTTTGGGGAAGGCAGCAGTAACAGGCCCTGCAACAGGAGTGTGAGCAGTACAAGGTGCTGAGTTTTGCAAAATGCTAGTTGTGTTATGCATAACCTTGTAGAATGTGCTACATTTTAAGAAATATTCAGGTGACACTAGAACTTAACTTGCTAAATTTCTATGAAATAAAGGGATGGCAACTTCAAGAGCGCACTTACTCCATTTTACTCTCTTTTGTTCCTAGAAGCAGGATAGCTATTTAACAAAGCAGGTATTATTTAAACCCAAATAGGCAAAGGGAACCCTTTAGATTCTGGCAGTGACAGGGGAAAGGCATGACAAAGTCCGTCTAGTCTCCAAAGCAAAATGTTGCTGGCTTCTATGCCTCACCTCACCTGCTTCACTGAGCAAGTGCTATTGCCCAGCACGAGCATGACAGGTTTTATCCACAGAAAAATACGAAAATGTTACATCTCGCTCTGAGTATGCCCAAACAACTGCAGATAAGCCTACGTTATTCCTACTACAGTCAGTGCCATTTTGCTGTTACTTGCAACAGAAGGAATTCTTTAGTAAAAGTTGTGTGAAATCAGGATCAATCCATGCCACATATGCTGAAAATTTCAGCGAAAACACACGGATTGCAAGTTTTCCCTGGCTCCAGCCCTAACCTCTGCTATCTGTCAATTATCAAAATATTTCAGATTCAGATCCCAGAAGTCATAAGGAAAGACTCATCCATCTTTATTACTTCAAAGGGAATATATTACCATCTAAAGTGTCATTTAATTTTCCACACAAACTATGTATTTTCTGGTGAACAATTTACATGGAAACCATATCCACAGCACGCAGAAAAGATGATTAATGTCCAATCAAATATAACGGAGTTTCATCCTAACAAATATTTTGTTATCACCAGTCACTATGATTTATTGTGATCCATAAAGCTCATGTTCTCTCCTAAAAAAAAAAAAAAAAAGAGAGAGAGGGAGAGAGAGACTATCTTTATAAAATGAATTTGTGTTCCCCACAGGAAAATTCCATTTTTGACCATTTTAAAAATAGAGGAAAATAGCATTATGAAACGTCACAAATCATACCTTCCTAATAGAAATGCTGGTCTGTTGTGGGCTCTGATATGGCCCATGTGAAACGGCTTACAATTATGGTTCCTATTTATCTCTACTTTGTTGTTCAGCTCTGTTGCAAAGGAAAATTCTCCTGCAATTACAGATCCTGGGCCAGACCCTCAGGAGGTGCAAGCCAGCACAGCTCCGTTAGCCAGCTCTTTCTCACCCACAGCATCTCCCTAGGCAACATTAAGGACACTCTATTATGAGTGAGTTTCCCACATGACAGCCACTGCCTGAGGGCACGCGAGAACCCTGCAGTTCGGGCTCAGGTCACTTACTTTCTTCCATTGAAAAGAGCACATCAGCATCTAACAGGGGAACCCATGGGATCAGGGATCCCAGAAAAAAGTAGCAACAGTAATAATATTCCCTGCCATGCAAATATAGCGTTACATGCCTTAAAATCCTACTACTCACCCCACTGCTCCACATTTCCCAGGTAATGTTTAAGAATGGTCCCTGCCTCCTCAACCTAATGCATGACAAACAGTTTGAGCGCAGTGCCCTGTTTTGGCGGAACATGGTGGTTTAGTAACACGGACACAGGCCACTACATACCAGATAGTTGCAGGGCCAGAAATGGCCCTGGGCATCTTCAAGTATACATGTATAGGTTCTCTACCCTGGCAGTTAATCACTGCATTTTTCAGTTTTCCCCCACTTGCAAGAAAATGAGGTAGATGGGTTTTTTTCTGCTTTATAAAAATAGCTTAAGACCTGTAAGTGAAAACTGCTGTACAACTGTAAATTACTATTATAAAGAAAACTGTAACGTTTCAGTACAACACCAACAAATTCTGATTGCTAAAGTGACAGCTGACTATTGAATTATTGATTCAGATCTACCAGCTGATAAACTAGCACAAATCTCCTCCAAACTCAATGAGGATACATGCACCACTGGTTGTTCTCAAAGAACACGATGTCTAATTTTACTCTCTCAGATTTATTTAAAAATGCAGCAAAAATAAAAGAGCTATAACAGCTGCTAAATCATATTTCAAAACTAAGCACAAAGGAAACTACAAATTTCAGTAGTCTGTCAGCACAATAAAAGTTGTTGTTTTTTTCTTTATAGAAAACCACAGAAAAATATTTGCAACAGTCATATTTTCAAATAAGAAATCTACTATACAGTGGCAATGAATTGTTCAGGATAATTCAGTGCACACAATATTATAAGAAAATGCACCCATCCTGAAAACTGTATTTCTTGGCCTTAAGAACATCACTGCAAGCATATTAATTTTGTAAACAAAACTTTTCATAAATAAAAGCCCTTTACATTATCTGGCAATAAGGGCAGAAGGAGATTAAGGGCCAAAACCATATATAAGGATAATTATGGTTAAGAACAGACTAAGCGCTTTCCATATGGCAACTGATACAAAAAGCTACTCCCATTAAAAGAGAAGCCAGCAATACCAAGTACATCATATTTCTTTACTGCAGCATTTTTTAAAGGGAATGCAAACTTCTTAAGGCAGGCTGTGACACACGTTCACCTACTGAACAGCTGTGGTGGCTCCAAGCACGGCCGGCCAGCTTCCCTCTGCCATCTGCCTGCTCCCAGCTGCCCGCCAGCACTTACCAACCCACAGTGCACTCCAGGAGGGACACACCAATGCACCCACCAAGGGCAAAGCCAGTGCTCAGCTGCCACCCCTCAGGTGAGGAGTTTAAGCCAACACACTCGTTTTCCTGGGAGCAAGGAACAAGCTTTTGTTGGGTTTGGTTTTTTTTCTTCGCCCCTTTCAAGGTAGCTTGAGTACTTCTGGCAAAGAGGTGACATAGAAAATTGGGGAAGCATGAGTAGGACTAACACACTAAGCCATCACAGCAAGATTAATAAAACTGTATCTAAACTTTCACTTTTTTAGCTATATCATCTTAACTGTGGTAATCTCCAACTTCCTCTCCAACAACTGGTTCTACTTACAAAGTCTAGTTGCTGCTGCTTTTATCAGACTAGCTCAAGACACAATGATCTAGTACTTTTAGAAGCTTTTAGAATTTTCTGCATGTATCCTGAAATCTAGAATTAACACTCCACCTTACTGCCTACTATTTCTAAGATGTTAAAATAAACATTTACTTAGCTACATGATTCTCAGAAAGAGATCTCCTGCAGTGAGTACCTCTAGGAATTAAGATCAAAAACAGAAAAGCTGTTGTCAGGATAACTTGGGCCAGACTAAAAACCCTTCCCTCCCAGCTGCTCTGGTGGCTGTTGAGGAAAGCTTGTTGTTCCTTTGGCATCAGCAGAAGAAAGCACGAGTGCCAGCTCAGTTCTGTGTGAGCCCATTGGTACTGAAGTTAATGGAGATGTACACAGTGGCAGAAAGCTTTCGCTTTCCCAGGTTATTACAATTCCTTCATTTTGAATCCAGATTTCTCATAATATCATTTTAAAACACAAAAATAGGTAGGTGTGATCACAGATCATTCACATAGCTTGCAAACTGATCCCTGGCAGGGTCTTTGTGCCACCATCCCCCTTTTCCCTTCCCAGCAGAGTGGCCGCCCCAGCCACACACTTCACCACCTCCTGCTGGCAGAGCTCCACAGAAGTCAGTTAAATCAGCTGAGGAACCAGTCACACTTTTTTTCTAATGAAATCTGTAGAGATAAAAAGCCTTTAAAGAAGAAAAGAAGACAAAGTCAACACAGTGGAATGCCCCCATTCATCAATCTATCTAAATACATGCAGAAACCTTATTTCAGTTTGGGGTACAGGAAGAAAAAGGAGTCTGTCTTACTAGCAAAGCCCAGGATGGTGAGTAGAGGAAGCTGTCTGCCTTGCTGTCAGCATTGCAGCTCCACAGCCAAACACTGCACCACTTTCCTTTTCCCGAGATTTTTAAGCTGCAGTGCAAAACAGGCACTATCAAATCATTCATTAAGTCAGAATTTTCCTTCAAAAGAAGGTACCTCAAAAGCAAGGCTAAGGCTAATAGCCCTGAAGGCAGAGATGACAGCAACAACGAGCAATGCTACAAAAGATGCTGCTGTGCATAAGGGTCTTTTCAAACATGCTGGGAGTGCGTTACCCGTTTCCTGACTTTATTTTCACTTTAGCATTGGCATATTCGGCTACGACATCAGTAATGCTGTATACTAATCGCCCACAAGTCCTGAACTCAGAGCACAGACACCTTGCTGGTGCTTAAGCTACCAGTAAATTAACTTGTGGTTGTATGTCCTATTACAAGGGACATTTCTTACTTGTGTGGTGAGATTATGTACTGGAAATGGGCTTCACTAAGCGTGCAAGCTAAACCCTAGTGATATTTCTGACCCCGGGAATTGCACATGTTGGCTTGAGTAAAAAATCTGCATTTGTTTTTTGGGATTTGTTGGTTTTTTTATGGTCAGGGATGGGCGAGGGCAGCCAGCCCTGCTTTCCTGTGCTCTGGTAAATCTAAAATAGATTGGGGGGGGGAAGAGAGAGAGGGGGAAGTGGAACATTAGAAGTAGATTCACTTTCCCACGCCCCATCCTTTGTATCTACTAAACAGATTATAAGAAATGCCCAGAGATGCGCATGCAACCATGGCTGTAGATCTTCAATCAAAGAACCTATTTGTAACGAACTTAAAACCCTACCACCACTGTAGTTCCTGGTTTCTGACCTAGGCTTTTCAGGCAGCAGGGGTCCCACGGATGTTATCTGTGTTATATTTATTTCCACAGGACAATTTTAAATTCTAAATGCCTTAAACGACCTATTCTTTAAGTGATTCACTTCTTGATAGTCCTTCCTGGCTTCCTTTGCTTTCAAGAGCAGTTACTTTGTGGATATGATGCTAATTTTTCTCTTACCTGAAAAAAGCAACTCGTCTACTATAGCATCTAATTCCACCAATACAAGTACAACATGACTGAGGTGAGAATATCTATAAAGCTGGTTATTTTGTGATTTCTATTTAATTTAATCCTATTAAAGTGGGTTAAGGTCAGAGTACCTCAAATGCTTAGTTAATGATCCGTGTATAAACAGTACCAGCCCCAAGAACATTTGTGGACAGATTGTGCTACAGAGACAGCAATGTCTATTACAGAATGGTGGTTTTCATTGTAGACTAGCCAGTTATGATAAAATAGAGAAACAAATTAAAAATCCTCTTCTGATAAAGAAAAAAAGTAGTGTACTTCAGAAAGTATTTCTCCCTTAAAAGAAACTATTACATTTTTGTGGAATTGCCAAATTAAGAATCTAATTCAGGTGCAATCACTGACTTGGCCAACATGCCACAGCTTCCCCACTTTTAAACAGTTTTCCCTAGTTCCTTTTCATCATTCATAATTCTCTTGCCTTTTTAAATTTTTACTGAGCCTGCACTGTCGCTACACCAGAAAAGCTCTGATCTGTGCACCTCCAAGCACTATTCTATCCCATATAAGATCATTCTGAAACAACTCTCCTGTAATTAAAGTATTTCTCTGAAGCACCTGTAAACCTTACAACCAGACAGGCATTTTAATTCGCTGATGCTACAGCTGTGTTTACAGCTATTATCTATATTCTACTTCATTTAAAGTCACAAGACTGTTACAAGCTTCCAATGGAAAAAGATTGATCTTATTCCACATCACATTATTCGATGGTAGACATATAGATCTTGAAGGATCTCTTTATACACTAGAAAATACAGCCACGCTGAAGTACCACGTAACTAACACCAGCTCACAAAGGTCAGTGATAAGAAAGATGTAATAAAGTGATATAATATGTAAATCACTGTATCTCTGGAGATTTTCTACAGAACAGAATTACAGTCATGTTACTAGTGATAACTGCATACTAAAAAGATTTTTTTCCATATTTAAAGTTGGTTGAAAGATACTTATTTTAGTACACTAAATCGTCACATAATCCAGACCATTTCTAAGCCACTCTAAGGGAACTGAGCCCTGCAAGTAAATTGGCTATATTTCTGCTAAGACTATATTAAATAAGACCAAATTTCTTTGTGACTGGCAATGTATCTTTCATGAGGCGCTATTCTGCTGAAATACACAGCTTTCTAGGCAATGAGCCGAGGAAGGTCAGAGCCCGTAAGAGGGTCTACTCCAGAAGAATGTAACCCCAATCATTTACCCAGCAGCCCTGCCACCACACATATTGGAGTCACCCGATAAGTGAAGAGCTCATACAAATAATCTTTGCTTTTCTATTCAAAAACATGCATTTCCAGTTTCTTCTTCAGTATCCACAGATGTGCAGCGAATGCAGGGCACTTCATTTATCAGAAAACGACAGTGCTGACAGAGGCAGTACAATCAGGCAGTCTCTTCCATCTGTTAAATATATGCCTCTCTGTTCCCTCTTAACTTTCTTCTTCCTTCTGCAGGGAGGAGAAGCACAAGTGGTTTTATGCTAAATATTTTGGCCATGTACACAATTTTTGCCTTATTCTTCTCTAACTGACAAGTCAAATTCCCCATGTCAGACCAGCACAGTCATTTATGCCACTCATTGTTTGCTCACAAAAGTATCTACTGAGAATATAATACAGTATTGTCAGATCAGAATGACAGTTGATGATAATGTGAGTTCCTCTGTATTCTGGTTGCCAATATTATAGTCTAACACTTATTGAGGTTTAATGCTCAAGGGAAAGAGACAGCAAGGCTTTTCAGAGTGCAGCTAGATCCAGTTTAGGAAGAGCATAGCTCGATGACAATATTTTAAAGAAATCACAAAAAAACAACAAAGTTGGAAGAAATTCTGAAACAAAGATATGCACGATACATCCTGAAGACATATCTGACAAAGTCTCAATACACACAAGCGTCTTTCAAACAAATCTCTTTTATCACTTTCCTGGTACTAGTTCACATGGAGAAAAACAAATCAGCTCTCAGTGCCATTTCAGAACACTAATTCGTAGATGAAATTTGTGGCCGGTGCCACCATAAGGTAATAAAGAATGGGATTTATCATTCAATGTATTCTGAATTTGAATCAGATTATGAACTCTTCTCAGAATGGTAGGGACGTTTTTTTGTGTGGGTCTAGAACCTTCCTTACCTCTTGAATTTACTGACAGTTGTTTTGTAGGAAAAAAACAAAAGCATAGTAAGTGAAACCAAACCAAGACAGTCTGCCACTGCAGTGGCCCAGCTGTCCCATAATCTCTGCTCAAAGACTTCTCTCCCTTTCTGGTCTTCGCAGCCTGCACTTACTCCTCTGGCAACCACAACATAACCCAGTTCCCTTACAAACCAAGCACATTTAAAGGGAACAAAGTTGGGAAGAGAGTAACAAGCATATGGCCAGACTACATATAGTTTTAAAAACAAACAAGAACTGTAAATGGTTTCTCTTCCTATTTTTCTTTCCACTCTGGTTCTAGCCTTTCAACTATTAATGCCCAAATGATGGATGAGGTCAGATTTTGGAAGGATGAACCTCAGAAAACTAAACCCATAAGAACTTTATCCTGGATACTAATTCTGTTCAAGCCTTTAATAGCAGACAGAAGCAATGTGTTTGAGAGAGATTACCAACTCCAGATTAAGGGATTTCAGGAATCCTTAGAATGAAGCACAGAGCAAGAAATGTTGGGATCTGGAACAACAGTCATAAAACATAATATCAGGAATTAAGAATAATTAAGATATTATTCTTTTTCATCATCTTATTTTGGGAATCCACTTGCTGGTAAGCAAAACAAACAAAGATCATCAAATTAAGTTTCCTGGGCCACATTCAGTAATGTGTTTACTTCATTATTTTTTTTCATATGACATTTCTACCTTTAGCTCCTTATTGTCACGACAAAGAGCAAGAATTATGAAACATAAGTCAAAGATGAAGTTTAGGGCATACAAGATGTTATCTCTGTTTTGAGGAAGGCTACTCAGTCCTTACACAAAGCTATTAATGCAGGTGAAGAGCATGGTTATAATGGAAATTTTCTAGTTGTTTTTCACAGTAGGGGTTGAAAAAAGCTTACTCCTCGGAAAAATCTTCAGAGGCCGTCTTGCTTTACTGCAATTTTATGCTTGCGTTTCTCACTATCAGAAGAGATTCAACACCCATGGGATTAGTTCCCCTTCTCCATTAGCCCATCTTTAAAGATCTGGACAATAAATAAGCAATAAACTCAGTATACTATAAACAAGCCTCTCCATCTTCGCAGTTCATTTTGGTCTTCTCCATTTCAGCTTCTAACAATGCAGTTACTTTCTGGCAGCAGGCCCTCTCTGTTGGGAAAGCAGCGGCACCGAAAGCCAGCAACAACATCTGGGCTGCAGCTCAAGGGGATCGCATCATTTCCTAGTGCCCCTTCAGTATATTGCATGCCACAGGTATGACCACAAAGGGAAAATATTGAGATTCAGTTTAGTGGAGGGTGTTATAAAAAGGTTGACTTTTGTAAGCAGCTATAAATCAGGAGATACTTTCTGAATACAAATTTATAGACTCTCTCTGATGGACAGAATGGGGTTAATTTTTTCCTGTAAGAAAAAAAAAAAGCACATAGAAGAGAAATCTTAGATCTAACCCAGAACAATCATCAGCACATTTTAACCACCAGGAATACAAGACTGCAGTCATCCCTCCCTCAAGTTAGAGCTGTCAGAGTAGTACAATTCTTATAGGCATCCATGTAAGTTGGGTGATAGTCTTTAAATAAAGATGTGTAGACTTATAAATCTTATAATGTGCAATATTCTTAAATATGCACAACTTGTTTTTTGAAAATAAAATAATTTTAATGGCATGTACAGTGTCACAGGTTACTCCAGAAGTCTGAGAATAGTTAGTCTAGCACAGGCTTCATGCACTGATTTAGTACTCTCCAGTTGCCTTAGGAACAGTCACAGACCACTACCAGGATACCATACTCCCAGTTACATTTGTTTAGATGTCCCAACTCATGTTTTCTTTGTAATCAAGTGACAGGACTTCTTGGACATGGCACACAGTTACTTATAAGCTCACTAGCTTCATCAGTTATCAGCATCATATGGCTTTGGCACTCTTTGTAACCCAACCAGCTGTTTGGAAACATACTTGATATCTACTACAGAGCCACTGCAACTTCTTCAACATTATTCAGGGAAATAACCAAAGTAAAGCAAGTACTGCTTATCTTCCATTTTTACTATAGATACACACTAAGCACCTGACTTAGGCACAGATTGTAACAGGTGGCCTACATGGCAGGTATAAATAATGATTTATAACAAAGTGACTTCAATATTTATACTTGCAAAATCAGGCTTAGCTGATACCCATCGACCAAGCTACATGCAATTAAATGTTCCTTTAAGGACATATTTTTTATAAGCTTGAGGAAGAGGCGTGTAGCTGGACATGTTTCTCCTCTGGAAATGCAAGTACTAATAACCTAATAATATTCTCTAATATTACTATGAACGTGATTCACATCAGTTTTTTATAAGCTCCAAAGCACATACATTGCAAAAATAGTTGTCTGCAGACACTCAAGGTAGGAATGACGGGTGGTTAGTGGAAAACTGATGTGTCTCAGTGAACCTTTAGTAAGAATCCAGCAACACATTGCAAAGAGTCTATAATCAATACTTTTTTTTAGCACAAATATTACTTTGCCTTACTACATGATATTATTAGCTTACAACTGCTGGTAACTTCTATGCCCGAGGTGTTAAGCTTCAAGCAGCTCTTTCTGTGAATGACTCAGCTTGGTCAATTATAAAATAGAGGAGATCTGTATATGCAGGCATGATTTAGCATGCAATTAATTTCTTTTTCACTAATAGTTCTTAATTTTCCTCTTAACATAAGTATACAGCAAGGTCTGAAGCCAGGGGAAGCAGATTTCAGAAACTGATTTTTTTTGGTTGTTCTTAAAGAATTATAAACCTGTAGGACAAAGCTAGATGTAGTCATGCATGAACCCCTTCTCATCTGCAGTCCTGCCAAATTTAATGAGAGCTTTTGCATACACAAATATGAGCAGAAGATAAAGCTGCAAGTGGTTTTCTCCACTATTAGATACATTCACACTCTCTCACCCCTCATCACTCCCCTGTCATTTATGTTTCAGTCCATAATTTATGCCCCTTTATGGCACATCCAGTGACAGTCATCCAGCTGCATCCAGTTACTGTCAGTGGCTGCATGGACACCTTCCCACAGACTTTCCAGAAACACAGGGGAAACGGGAGCACAGGACCAATAACCTTCCATCTCTCAGCACAAGCCAGGCTAAACTTATGCTGGGCTGAGCACAGATAAACTGTTGCTGATTAATAGCAGTCCTGACATTTTTCATCTACCATCTTACTGTCTGAGAAGCTCCACCTAATAAAAATTTCCCCAAGTAGTTTTTCAGAAAATGGAAGTATTTATTGCCAACATGAATAAAAATAGCCAAATGCGTAGGTCTTTTTTTGTTAAATAGCTTTGATTGATAAAGCTTGACATGTCTTAGCATGTTCCTTTACTTCAGTTTAAGGTAATCACTTGATTCTTCTCTGTCATACCCAGAAAGCTAATTTAAAGCATAAGATTTCTAGTGTGCTCTGAACCTCACACAAAATTGATTTCAGCACATACTGTACTACTGGTGTCTGATGCTGATGAATTACCCTGCTAGCGAAACGCAATTTCTACTAAATCAACAAATAGTTTACTATAAAGGCCATAAGATTCACTCAGTTCCTACAACAAAAGCTTCCATTTCCTCTTCATTAATCCTTGTGAGATTCAATAGATAAGAGAAAATTCCTGCTAGCTAGCTTTACGTTGTTCTTAACCATTTTGAAGAAAATATAAAAAAACCAACAACCAAACCAGCAGAAGTTAATTTAAGCTGAGAGACCCAGAGGAGTTTGGGGCCACTATTCAAAATTCTTGTCTCTTATGATTATGGAAAATTATGGATTCATCTACTAATCTCCCAACACAGATATAACTAAAAAATAATCTTTCAAGCAGTAAGAACACTGCAGCTAGAGTCCCCAGAAATCTTCTCCACAACAAAAGAGAAACAGTCAATTTGATGATAACAAACACATTTAACTGAATTTTGAATCATTTTTATTTTCTATTTTCTCATATTTTAAAACCTGCAATGGTCTATTTTTTTAACCATTATTACTCTATTTTCATTAAAAAGAAAAAAGACAAAGTGCCTGAAATTGAGAAGTCAATAGCTAAGAAAAATAGAACCATTAAGATTCAGGATGGAGAAACTCTTTGTGCCGCAGCCATTTTGCTTTGGAGTGAAACACAGCAGGGAAAAACATTCCTGTGGCATTTCAGCCAACAAGGAGGAGTAGTTCTGTATTCTCTCACCGTCACTGCTAAGAAAATATTCCTTCCCCTGAAAGAATGAGTGAAATAGTAGTGCAAATCTTTATTTATAGCTGCAATATGAAGCACAGAGAGTTCCTACACAGGACTTATCAAAATCAGGTTGCAGACAGCCACAGTTTGGGTTATTCTGCCAAGTTACTCCTCCATCAGTCAGCTTAAATTCTTTATCTAGTACCATATATACAAGCCCAAATTTGGTGTAGTAGCAGGATGCTTATTCTGTCTGAGTTTTATTCAGCTTCTTTCCACCTCCACACTCATCCCCTGCCACCAGCACACAGGAATTACTTGCCCAAAATGGAACAAGTCAGGTGTAGTGTGCGGATGAGCACAACACGGGTGTGTGCATCACACCAGGCTGGGTAAGTACCCCCGGCGCTTCAGCCTCCATACCTCATTGCACACAGGAACTGGAAAACCCATCTCCATATATTTGAGCCCGATTCAATTTCTCCTAAAATCCGTTCTGTCTGTGCAGTTGCAGAGAATGTACTTATTGACAGTGGAAGACAAAATTCGGCCACTGCTTTTTACCCAGTTTAAACAATACCATCTCATGACCAGAAGAATCTCAGATGCCTATTAAGAGTATTCTCCCATTTGCTGTATTTTCACTCATTACAGACAGCTTCATTCTCAACAGAACATCACTCTGGACAGAGTTTATTTATGCTATGTCATGCAGAACCTTGCAGCTGTTTGCTTAGGAGCTTCCTGTTATTTTTAGAGACAGGCATAGCAGGATCAAGTCATCTGGAAAACCACTTTCTTCTTTCAGTTTTTGATAATTTGCTCAGTGAAACATTTCTTCCTCTAAATCCTCACTGTTGAATTGGTAAGAATTGGCATTTAAGTCAATATGAATACAGTAGTACAAACAGTATTAGAAACCTTTTCTGTTATCTGTGAAAAAGTCAGAAGTCCAGGTGTACTCAGAATGCTGATTAGGAGAAGTCAGTGAACTTTCATGTTCACATTTGTAAATGCTGGATCAATAAACTAATCTTCCAAATAGTAACAAAGACCCATCTATGTCATGAGAAACATCCAGTTCTGACACATCAAAAATAAGGACCCAAATCCAAAGAACAGAAAAACCTCCCTAATCCTACATTGACTTCTGTGTCTTATCAGTGGCTCTACCACACAGGAGTAGGCAAAGCACCACTCTATTCAGCATCACCCATGCTTTCTTGTGCACCAGAACCAAGAAAACTCAGCTCATCTACCAGTGCTACAGAGATATCACAGTGACCGTCAGAGCCAATGTCATGTGTTGCTTCCTATGTCACTCTGAGTCTTTTGTTTTGGTTTGGTTTTATTTTTTCCCATGAAAAATTAAGGTTACCTGAGTTTACTGAGTGCCAGTATTAAAAAAATAAACAAAGACGCAGTCACTCCAGTCCTGTAACTGGACCTGATTCTAGTTTGAGCCATGTACATGAGCCATTCAAACAACAAGACCACAGTTTGCCTCCACAAAAAGCCAATAGCAATCTCCAGCACCATTTGTTCCCCCTCTCATCTCCCAGTTACGTAAATAAGGATCGACAAGCAGATACACACGCTGTAAGCAGTATCATTAGGCTACCACATGACACAAAGCAATTCCAATTTCTTAATTAAATAAGGGGGCCTCGAAGCAAGGGCATACAGTCCCACCAAGTTCCTGAATACAGCTAAGCCTCTAGAGAGCAGAATAAACTCTTCTCCCATGCTGTATTAGGCTGAAGCCATTTTTTCACAGAATTTTTTGTTGTGGCTAATTATAATTTCTATTAGAGTTGCAGAGATTCATTATCACTAAAGAAAAAGGATAGGTAATAAACAAAACAGAGCATATATTGCCTGCTCCAGAGAAATCATTATCTACATTCTTCAGATTTAAGGTCGGTAGTACTTCCCCACCTACCACCCCCGTTTGCTATCAGCCTTTATGTTACTTCTTTTTGATCCCCTCTGTTGCTGCTGTTTCTTCAGCTGCTGTTAAATGCCTGCGGATTTTTTATTCTTTTTTTTCCTATTAAAGGAGCAATTACTACATCATCATGAAAGCTGCTCCCAAATGAGTATCTTCAAGGGCCATGTTCCATTATGCATTAACAGTCCTTGGCCCCACTCACATTTGAAGACATTCTGCTTCTCGTCACTTACAGAAGCAAAATTTCACACTATCATTAAGAGGAAACAGCTTTCATACAGTTTGATGCAAGTCAGCCTCAAAAAGATACTGTAGTGGCAAAACTTAATTTCTCACTGTAAACAGCATGAAGACAGCTCCCATGGTTAACAGGATGCCCAAAACTGTCAGGAAGAGAACATCGGGCTGACATGGAACCTGCTGAGCTACCCTGCACACTGCTCTGCTGCTGACAGACATACTTACAGCTACGCAGTCCTGCTTATGTTAAGAGGAGCCACTCATGCATTAAGCAGGAAAAAAAAGGCCAAGTGCCCCTCTAAGACTAAAGACTAAAAAGTGCCCCTCTAGTCAAAATACTAGAAATTGCCAGAGAAATTAGTTACTTCCACTAATCAACCTTAAAAGTGTATTTGAATCTATTAGTTTTAACTTTCCAATCCAAACTGTGTTAATTGGTCTCAGTTAATCATAGGGTAAGGGTAGGCTTTCTTCCAAAGTATCAATGGACTGAAAGACTGTTCACTGTACCCAATTAAATGAACATTAGAGAGCAATGCCTCCCTCCTATCACGGAATTATTTCAAGGAAGCCATATGGTCTTTGTTATATGGAAGGACAGGCAAGATGATCACAAGGATCATCTAACCCTGGAATTAAATCATTATAAGAAACAGGTGCACATCAAAGAGACCGACATGCACAGCTGGACTGGTAGAGAACACATAGGAATTCAGCTGAGTGACAGAAACTGATAACATTAATGAGAAAGAATTAATGGAGTAAACGCAATGTTCAAGCAAGAAGGAGAAGGTGGTAGGAACAGGTAAGTGGTACACAGCACTGTGTCCCATAAAATCATTAGAGGCATCCAGTTCACAAGTATGTTGCAGTCAGATCAAGGGTCCTTCTACAGCCACCTTCTCCTCACAGGTGCGCCCTTCCATCCTTAGGGCTCCCCAGAAATTTATAAAGCCAGATACATTTAAATATTGGAGCACTCTGAACAGAGATCCTCATCCATAGCCTTTACTCAGTATCTCTGGCAAACAAGCCCTGTGAAGCAGAAATCCTTCTACCTCCCCCTGCTAAGAGGGGAGCTGAGCCTTTTTGTCTCTGCCAAGGTCACTGGACCATGAGAGATTTTTGGCCACGTTTCCCAAGGCAATGAGGTTTAGAAGTCCTAAAGGTAATTCTGATAGAACTTGTAACTATTAGGTTAACTGGAGAGGACAGACACCCAGGTTAATGCCACACCACTATCTGAAACAGGGGCTCAACTCAACTGTTAGGAATTCTCCCCAGCTATGTGCACAGAGCTGCTCTCACCAGCCTGGCTCTGTACTTCCCCATGAGCAGCAGCACCGAGCATTGTGAGAAGCTACAATTAAATCTGGGAAAGGGAGAAAGCAATAGGACAGAAACTAGAAAGCTAATAATAAAAAAAAAAACCCAGATCAATTTCATTCTTAATGTAAAAGTGCACTCCTAAAGCAGCCTCTGTTTCAGAGCATTCACATCAGATACAGAATTTCAGGCTTATAAATCAGGACATTTGGGTTCCTTTTAAAAATTAGGAGTATGCATATCTCTTAGAGGAGAAAATATAAAGAGATATCAGATTTCATTTACAGGATATATTTTAATTTACTCCTATGATGATTTAGATGAGGCAAAAGTATCCTAAAATGCTTCTGAAACTCCATTTGCCAACCTCACAGAGTTCAAACCAATTTCCTTTAATAAACTGGTTATTGCTGTTCTTTAAATGTCATTATATTTAACATTTCTTCTTTGTTTCCTGTAGGATTAATCTCAGTTATTGACAGTCAGCAGCCATACTCAAGATGAAAGGAATTTTCTTGCCATGATTTAATGCGTTTCGCATCCTGATAATTCCTTCTTCATTCCTGCTGTTTTAAACAAAACTAGCTAGAAGCACCATTTCTGTCTTTTACTTGTAACTGCTGGCTGATAAAACAGAAATACTTCCCAGGGGCAGTTTACTATGTTATCTGACCCCAGTAATTTTTAAGACGATTAATGATTGTTCACCAGAGCTATATAATAAGTACAAAAGTTCTTTGATATCCCTAAACAACAACAACCTCCCTGATTTCTAAAAGCTCACTGAATAGACATGTCTATGCAATCTGCTGGAAAATTGCTTACAGACAAATCCTTAATAAAGGGCAACCAAAGAACCGCTGATTTATATTTTATCACACTTGCATTTGGCCATATTATTTCTTGTTTGTTTAAAGGAGGCATTTTTAAGTGATGGCTGGAACCCCTAAAGCACTGGTTAATGAATCCTAACTTTAACACATCCAAAAGCACGCAAGTAAAGAATTTGCTACTGTAGGGTGTTTGAGCCTCCAGTTTCCTTGCTTTGTTTGTTCCTTGTATCAACAGACCAAGTAAATCGGCAGACAAAGAGCAGCATTTTATTAATTATCATACATTTCTTAAAATACAGCTACATTTTCATATTTATAGCGCACAATCTTTCTATTACTCCCCCCTTCGTGATCTGGAAGCAGCGCACATTGCACTGAAGAGGAGGGACCAGACCTCATTTTCCCACAGCCTCTGATCTTCCATACCTTTTTTCACGTCCTCAACTGTCCCTCTGCTTCTACCTCTGATTTTAAGCAAGTTGAAAGAGTTATTAGTGTAAATGGATGGTCTGAGATACAGGTTACATACAGGAAAGCATGACAGTTATCTGTATTACCGTCTGCTATATGTATACTGTTCAAGCAACTTGTTTGGATAGAGAAGATGGTGTAGCAGCGACCAGCAGAGGCTAACTCGGCAAAGAAGTTATGCGCCAGACAGCAATGCACCATGCAAAACCAGAAAAACTGGTTCCTACCCCAAACAGTTTATTTTTGTAACACAAGAGGTGGATACAAACAGATGGGGAAGGAGGAGGGAATGAGAAAACACTCTGATCAGATCATCAGCACCCAAAGTGCTGTCAAGACTTTGGGAGGCAATCTGCCAAAGATAAACTTTAATGAGATTTTTAAGGGGGTGGATGCGCATTAGTTTTATAACAAAACACGTAAACATTAAGGGATTACAAATCCAGTTCAGTGCAGTGAAGAAAATGCCATTCTCCTAAGAGGAGCAGGATTGCCTCTCTGAAGTGGACACCAAGCAATGGCTCTAGTCTTAACAGTGTGGAGGGTTATCACAACTGTGCAACCTGCAACCCCATTCCCCAGATGCATGTGTTGGCCTTCTCCAATGGACCCTGGACAGCCATCACATCTCCCTCACTCTCATGTCCAAGACTGCTTCAGAAGTAAAACAGACAAGCCAGGAAGAACTGCAGAGTAACCTTGGTTTCCCAAGCGTATCGCAGACAACTCCCTGGTCCCTATCTTTATATTCCTGCTGCCATTCTAGAGCCCAGCTCAAACAGGGAGGATAGTGTTCTTTGTCACATGATTTGGGGTGACAAGTTTTCCAGATATATCACTATCCTGGGCACCAACTCCCAGTTTGAAAAGCGCTGCTTACAAACTCTATTCTCTTCAAAGGCTGTAGAAATTATAAGTGCCTAGATCTCTTTTAGAAAGAGAGATGTGGACTTTTATTTGATTTTTAAGGAAAGGTTTCCACTAGGCATTCAGAAGATCAGAATCTAAAGTCCTTCAAAAATATATTCTGTTGATTTACAGTATGAATAAATGTTAAGTTTTTATTCAACTTGCAATTTTCAAATATAATTAAGAGAACTCTTATTAAAAATCAAAAGCAATACCTAATTGTTTTGTTGAGGTTTTGTGTGGTTTTTTTCTGTCCAGTGCAAGGTCATCACTACACACTAAGAAGCAAAGATAGATTTGGGACACTATTTGCTTAAGGGCTAATTCTCATTCCAAATAATGATTAACAGGAGATCCAAAAAGGGTGATACTGAATAAAGCAATTAAATGATAAAATACAAATGGAAAATGAAAAGCATTCGTAGCTAAATGAACATACACCAAGTGACCAATGGTTTCAGGGGATTAGATTCTCATGGTAATAATTACATATTAATATAATCAGTAACAGCATATATTCATTATTCAGTTGAAATGAAATAGCAGCACACACAATTCTGCATCACAATAGACATTCAGTTTAGCTAAATTGAACTACACTGAAACTTTATACCAATGTATGTCTGTTCAGAAGACACTTTTTCCACCTTTACTAGCCTGAGCAGCATTTTTGGGCACAAATGGGATCAAGCACAGTTTGAGCTGGGATTTTACAACTTGGAAAAAACTTGGGGAAAAGAGATATTCGTTAGACTTAGACACATATACTTTTTTTTGTGCAAATTACTTCCTTTTCAAGCATATAGGACAGACAAGTTTACACAGCACAGCTCAGAGTATGCAACTAGGTCTTTGGTTCTTAAGACACTTGTTTTAGGATAACAGAAATACCCTGGGATTTGCTTTGGAAGCCTGCTCCACAGCAATATGAATCAGAACGTACTGTGATTACAAAACCATGGATTAACTTGGTGTACTCTACAGCTGAGACGTTCAATTCTAGATTGACCACAAACAGAGGTCTGTTTTCTTCCTTAAACTAAAGATATACTGCATCCTTACCATGCTATTCATTCATCCTCCTGACAAGCATGCTTTAGTCAGCTCAGCAGTATATATTTCACTGGCATCTCCTTCAGGGAAACACCCACACAGCTCCAAGGTTCACTGGACCTCACAACCTAAATAGATAAATAAATTAATTTGGATGTCAGAGGTTAAAGCAAATTAAAAGTTCTCCAGAAAGTGGTATAAGTGATTCATTAGACAAATTCACTCTTCTGGTGTCAGAAAAGGACAGGGGACACCTTTGTATTTACCTTCAGGAGAGATCAAACTACACTGCCATGACTATGTGAGATTGTGAGCAGACACTAAAAATACTCCGATTCTACCTGGACAGAGGTCTGTGTTGAATATTGCACTATTACATCCTGCTTAGAGCAGGAACTAGAAACAATGGTCCGTACTTAGGATGAGATCTGAAATACAACATCAGAGACAAAACTGGATAGTTCAAAAATGCCTCTCAGTGCCTGATCGTCCCACTTCCTACTGATAGGCACTTCTTGATACAGCTCAGCTCACATGCCTCTGCATGTCTTGTGGTGCATAGCAAAGAGTGAAATACCACAGAGAATCCTGTCTTTGAGGGAATGAGAGCATCAGGCAGGTGCAAACTACAGCTCTTCCAAGCAGCTTCTGAACACCCATATTTCCATTATTTTTTTTAAATATATAATCCCTCTCCTGTTTCTCAATAAAAAAAAAAAAAGTGTTGTTAACCTAAAAGCCAAATCTTTTCACCAAAATGCCACTTTCTTAGAAATTTTCTAGGCACCTCTAGGGTGGGAAAGGAGACTAAGACTATTCGTACCGTCATTTGCAATCTTGCGTCCCTCCGCCTATGGTTATAGCATCCTCAGTCAAGACAAGATGTTTAATTAGACTGTATTGCAGGTAAGCAGGAGAGTCCACAAACCTACTATATTCTTCTCATCTTAGTGGAAATAACATCCAAGTTCTACCATGATCACAAACTGCATTTGTGAGCAAACACTCAGAAGCTACACATAAGGTAAAACAGAGGAAGCAACTCAAAGCCAAATTGGACCCAACCCCCTTCTTATTCATTCTAGTAGAAAACAGGAAAAATATATAGAAGGTAGAAATAGAAACAGGAATGCACTGCCACTATCTCCTGTCAACAGCAGAAAGAGGCTGAAGTGGGAGTATAGCAGTGAACACTAGAGGCAGAAGAAATAGCATCAGGGAAAAGGGGGCAGGAACTTCACTAGCACACAACTGCTGTACAAGAAAGGCTGTCTTACTCAAACCCAAAAATATTTCCCTTACTTTTCATGCAAGAGCCCCATGAAATATACAGGAAAAATAAAGGCATAATTTTCATTCTTATGTTCTATGACATCCTGACCTGTTCTTGGCATTCATTTGCATATCCCTCATGAAAGCAGACTGGGGCATGACATTCTGATGCATCATTATAAAGGACAAAGTCTACTGAGTACAAAAGTGTCTACTCAGCACAAGACATCTCCCTTCCTCTCTCTTCTTGATCAAATGATAGCAGAACTGGAGTTTTATCTGTTCATCAAATAGGGCCAAGATAATGCATTACATCATTAAAAGTAACTTTAAAACATCATAATACAACACAGGAAGTGTTACAAAGTAGTGCAGTTTTGAAGGAAGGTTAGGAAGCATGGTAGAAAGAACGTAAGATGGACGCATCAGTGCCAGCAATGCAGGTAAGTTACCTGTGATGCCATTTCCTCACACAGAATCTCATCTCTCTCCCCTACAAGTTGAACAACACGCATGCTGTCTCACCTTGGAGCTTGACCCTCCCCCACCCCCTCCCCAGCACTGTTGAGACTGGGGATTGCAGGCTCCTGACTTCTGAGGCTATTCACGGTGCTACTAATCCCACTGCAACTTCTACTTTCTGTCTCTTCTTTACTCTTTCCTCGCAGTTCCTTTCACATGTTCTTGGCTTTTTCTAGTCTCTCCTCTTAGAACACGAGCATGATTCAGTCATTGCCATTTTAAAGCATCTGACCTTCAACTATACTTTGGTCTTCCATTTCAACTCCTCTGTAATATACTTTTTGCCTACTATTTCTAACCCTCATATTGCATGCCTCTGAATTTGTTCTAAAACAGATGACTTCATCTCACTCAAGTCTCAGAAACACCAGTGTGTTCCCACTGCCCTATCCAACGCTTCCATCATATGTGACCATGCTGATACTCTTGAAATGTCACCTTTCCTCAATATTTCTTCTTCTCTCACTTTTTCAGGTAATTCTTTAGCATTATCTCAGATGGATTTTCCCCAACCACACGTTTTGGCATGGCTCCATAAACACAATGCCTTTAGCCTTCAGCCTTCTTTCTTATCTCCCATAGCACTTTCACAGCTGCAAGCAGAGACAATTTGTCAGCGATGGGGGGTGTGTATGTGTGTGCGGTGCTGAGTCAGAGATCTAATCCTCCACTTTTTGGTTCAACAAAAGAAATCTTTATGCATTCAGAAGTTTTTGCCCAACTTTGGCTCTCTCATCTGAATACTGGCCTAATTTCTTCAAATCAGCACAAGGCAATTATATTCAGAAATACAAAAGAAGGCTCCCAACTATAGATAGATAGAAGGTATACTAGTAACTTGACAAGAATTACAGAAATACCAACAAAAAATTGTTGATAGGATAGGCAAGTAGTGTGAATCAACACCTGAGCAATAATAACATTTTAAAAAAATTTTCAGTGCTGCTTCCTGCTATGAATAACAGCTAGTAGGAGGGTGCAAGGAAGCACTGTTCCCAACTAGTTAACATCTCAAATATCTCAAATTCAGCCTTAACGGTAGACAAAATGACTTAGTGTCTCAACGCATCATTTGCTGTGTATTATAATATAAAATCAGTCAACAAAATTTTCCCTACTTTACTATCACTTTAATAAAAAGCACAACTTCAGGGGGGAAAAAAAAACAAACCACAAAACAAAACACAAACATCCTCATTTTTACAGAGAACAAGGCAAGTTTTAAGATTGCCAAACAGAAAAAAAATGTCTTTCAGTGGCTTTAACAGAAAGAGCACAAAAGCATCAAAACAGAGTTAAAAACTGCTCAGGCTATGAAACTTCCTACAATGAGTGTCTCATCCTCATCTAGAACAGAAGTCATCAGTTCCGGGGGATGAAGCCATAAAATCATTGACGTCTCATCCCTATCTAACTATGGAAAAATAATTTAAGACAGCTTCTCTGACTCTGCAAAGCAGAGAAAGTTATCTTCATTAGACTTAGATGAAAATACAGATATCTGTAACTTTTGTTCAGCCCTCCTGTATCAAAAACAAGATGAAAAACACTTTGTGAAGCTATCAAGATCTACAGTGACAGGAAAACCTTGTAATCCACTTACTGACCTTATCAGAGCAAATGGATTAGTGAAACTGCATCACTAAATGTTCTGGGAAGCACCAAGAACAGCTACAAAGTCTGGAAGCGTAGGGCAATATTCTACCCAAAAGCAGGTTGTAACTTTAAATTAATTCACAGCAAGGTATTGGCCAGCTATCACTGGGAAAATTGTTCTTCATAGGGCTTTCTAGAGCTCAGCACATAGGACAAAAGTAACACCCATTTGCCTCATCTGTACAATGAAAGTAAATGGTCATCCCAATTTCTCCAACAGATAGAATTCAAGATGAGTACCGCACGGCAAAACACACACCTTCAAACTCCAATCCAAGGGCATTTGCCATTTTACCTGGCGACACACTATGCACTTTGGGGATGGCACAGTGTCAGAACAAGCCTCTTCTGACTCACTGACACACCTCACGTAGCTAAACACAAGTTCACAGGGGCTGCACTTTAACTACTTAAAAGCTCACAACAAAGCAAGGGCAATGATAAATAAATAATTTGTTGATTTTTCTTTTCACTTGCTAGTGCCGCAAATGGTAGTCACTCCAAACTTGGAAACATTTCTCACCAGGAGTGAACTTCAAATTCAGACCAACTTAATCACTGACATGAAAGAATACTGCTGCATTTTAGTCACGGAACGTTATGGACACTTCCCCAAGAAAGAATAAGATCATTTATGGAAGTTGACAACACCTTTCCAGAGAGCTGCTCAGTGAAGGAAAAAAAGACTGATCTTGGCTGAGGCAAGAGCCTCACACTCACATTCAACAAAGTGCAGTTCAGAACAATGTGCTGAGAACACAAAATTTAGCTAGAGACCAAATACAGCTCTGAGTTTGCAATACTTTTCCTACCTTAATAAACATCAAACCAGAACCAAGCTCTTGGTTTCCATCTAATGAAATCAGCAACTGAGTCTTTCTGATTACCAGCACACCTTCATTTTCCTCCAAGATCTACCCAAAATACTATGTTTTCTTACCAATGGGAATACTGTGAAAAATAAAAAAGAACTTTGGCTCAGGTTCAACAGCACTCCAGAGTTGAAATAAACCAGGAATTTACATGAGACAACTTAAAAACCAAACTTTTGATTTAGTTCAGCAACACAATAAAATATCTTGGTATCATTTACAACACTTGCATAACAATTGTTACTCGGATTATATGAAGCACTAAAGATATTTATAACAATCACTGATTCATCCAATTTCTTTTTGATTCAATGCCTAAGAACACAAGAGGCTTGAAAGAGATGCTATCACCAGGTTTTTAGGCTTCTTTTGGAAGAGCTACATAAGGCTACACACTCAATAGAAGCCCCCAAGGAAAGCTTGCATACAGACACTGAACATCATAGTTTAACAAAGCCTGAATAAAATCTAAAGCTGTTACCCAGACTCCTGTGCTCCCCGGAGCTGAACTACATCCATTCCTTCATGAATATTGTAGCCATAATCTAAGAACTCATGTAAAGGAATTTGTGTCAAACATCCCTTCTTTTCTTTCCCAACACTAGGGCTCCAAGAGAGAGGACTTCTTCAGTGAAAGGACTTGAGCTGTATCTGTGACATTTTTGCCAAGAGCTCAGTCCTGTTCCCATTTCAAGCATAAGGCATTTTTAGTTGTCTTCATGGAAGCTGAGACAGATTCGGTCCGCTTGTATTTTCCTCTCCCTGTTGGTTTGCTGGAAGCTCGCTTTAACCTCTCAGAAGCCCCCAGAGCACGCTGCAGGTGCAGAGACAGTATTGCCTTTCTGAGTGCAGGTCTCTAAACACAACACTCTGATAACTGTAGTGTAAAAAGCTGTGAGGAAGATGCCTCCTCTTGGATTCCTTAAACGTCTCACTGCATACACCATTAAGACAATAAACACAAACCTCTGGCATTCCTTGAGATAGCCATAAGGATGTAATCATTACATTTGCCTCGCAAATAATCCAGTGACAAAAATAATCCAGGAACGGACCAAATAAAATATCCCCCCAAGATGGAAACGCATTCTGGTGAATGTGTGAGTAATACCTGGTGAAAAAAAAACCTTGTCAGAAATATTGTTACTTACCCACACAGGAGCTAGCCTCCAAAAAGAGCATCTTAGCAGGGTCAAATGGAAGATTTCTCCATCTGTGCCACAATTCCTATCTTATCAGGAGCTCTGGAAACCTGTCTAGTAATTAATGGATCACTCTGTCATGTACCAGAGTGACATTTCCCATTTTAGATTAGACAAGACTAGACTATTTCAGTTGGAAGGGACCTAAAATGATCATCTTGTCCAACTGCCTGACCAATTCAGGGCTGACCAAAAGTTAAAGCATGTTAATAAGGGCATTATGCAAGTGATTCAAACACTGATAGACCTTGGGCCATTGGCCTCCTCTCTAGGAAGCCTGTTCCAGTGTTTGATGACCCTCTTTTAAAGAAATGCTTCCTAATTTTAAGTAAACCATACAATCTGGTGCTGCCACAGAGATTTAAATGTTCTGATCTGCTTACACTTCCACTGACTTTAAAATGTGTTTTCAAAGATACACTTCAAACCCCCCCTCAAAATCCAACAGATACAAACAGATCATAGAAAATTAAAATAAATAAATAAATAAATAAATGTGAACACGGCAATGCCACGGGGCAGAACACAGCCAAGACCTTAGCCACTTATGTAGAACTTCCTAATAGCAAGAGAAAGGCAAGGAGAAGTATAATAATGCTTCAGCACATAAACAACTGAAACATGCCTCTCCCTCTGCATGCATAAACAACAAATGCATTATACAAAGATGAAGGACTATTTAAACACCAAAGTTGCCTCAGATGCACAATGTTCGGAAAGTGATCTGAGCCCTCTAGTGATGGAGAAAGTTACTGAACTGGCCACTCCGCTCCTTGGAGTAAGAAAATCTCTCTCATTACATTTAAAGATGAAGTGAACACTTTTCTGATTCCTCAAGTAAACTACATCCTTCTATCTTCCATATATTAAAACCTAAACAATACAGCTGAGTCATACCTGAATAGTATCAATTAAATATATTTTCCCTATTTTATTTTAATCTTTCCTTTCTGGGAAGTGATAAAAATCTATTAGTACACTATTTAAATCCACTAATTTTTTGTGAATCTCTAGCTCTTTTCCAATGCTATTCCGTGTCTTCTCACATGACCAAACTGAAGCTTCATGAAAGGAACAAGTTAAGTGAAGATGGGGGCTGTTAACACACAGATTAAAAAACAGATTATTTTCTTCTCACCCTGTTTTCCAGCTTGGATTATTGACCTCAGTCAAAATGAAGTAGATCACTTGCCTTTTAAGTATTTTTAAGCAAAACAATTCTCCCCCCACAAGCTTCTAGCACTCTGCAACATCATACATAATCTCAGATAATATCAATATATGGTAAATTTGTTTTAAACTGACTCAGAGATGTAGAGGGGTGCAGCCAGATCCCCATCTTCCACCACCCAGCCGTACCTGCCCCACAGAGACACCTACGCAGTGTTCCACATCCCAGTTACCTTTGCCAAGCTACAGAAGGCTGCTCCAAGATGATTTTCTAATGCTCACAAAATGGTCTCATTTCTTTTTGTACCCACCATACTGGGTTTCTGCGACCCACATTTAATCATTCACATAAAAGTTAAGGTCAGATTTTTCCAAAGGTAGGAGAATCCATTGTATTTTAGTGCAGAGGAGTCCAGCTCACAAATTCTCCCTTCAGAAAACTTGCTCCTGGAAAACAAGCTTTCAGCTATAGCACACTGGCAAGAGATCCTGGCTCCAGGCCAGAGGAAGAGGATGCTTTGGTCCACTCTCAGAGCACCCTAAGTGCCTCTAAGGTTAGTATTCATTGAAAGTTTTTCAGCAACTCTGTTTTGTAGTTAAGCACCTACTGCTGAAGTCTCACTTAAGCATTCCTTTTAATCTGTCCCAAAGTGATTAGCAGCACGCATTAGATTCAAAGTCAGCAAACGCCAGCTGCAGAGACTTCTGAAAATCCCCATGTGAGATGTCTGAAATAGCCGAGATATAAATATTTGACATAAGGGGGGAAAAAAAACAACCAAGTTTTGGCCCAGCAAACATTGCTAGCAACAACTCAATGCAGGAGTAAAAATTAAGATTAAATTTAGACAGACGTATCGCTTCTGGTTTTAGTTAACTTGCAGAATACAAAGAAACCAAGTGTGCCCCAGAAGTTTTTAAAAAATACAAGGATACCAACCCTTTGAATTACTTTGCACTATAAGACTAACCTATGTAAAATAAGCTTGAGTTAGATTTGGAAAATATGTCGTTTTGCATTCATTTTAGAGCACCCTAGAGGACAACTTCATGTGTGTAAACAAACACTTAGTCCTGGCTAGTCCTTGGTGATACTCAAAGGAGCCCCCATTAACCACCTGGAAAAAGAGAATGATTACCTCTTTAGACTAGATCTCATTAATTAGCAGCACTGCTAATATAAACAGTTAAATGCTAAGTACTAAAACCAAAACAAAAGAGCAAACAAAAAAGAAGGAAGGTGAGCATGTGAGGTGGACTGGAAGCTGTGCCTGTTACTGACAAAGTACTGCAACAAAATAGGATGTTAAATTAGTTTCAAGAGACTGCAGTGGTGCATGAAATTATTTCTTATGGCGTGCTGCATAGATCCATCCCCTGTGGGAATGCAAGCCTCAAACAGAGATAGCCACAGAAAAAGGACTGTTCGTAGGGGTTGTTCGAATCAAGACGCCTGAAGACACAGGGCATGTGAATTTCACTAACTGCTTTATTCCCGAAACACCAGTTTAAAATATCAATAGTGGTGGTTTTAAGTTTAGATCAGCTTCTGTGAATAATTGTCTGGATTTCTTTCCTGCAGCACAGGCTGCATGGCTAGATTTCCAATATATATTAGAACTTTAAATCATTTTTCATATTGCTACTGCACTGATGGGTCAGGCAAAAATGTATGTTTTCCCCAGCTGTAACTTAGTGGCAAAATGAAAGCCCATCAAGAAGAGGAGAACATATTAAAGCCACCTCCCAGCAAGCACTATGAATGGGTTTTTTTCACATTGTCTTATTATCAAGGAAAAACCTGCATACTTGCCTTGTTCTGGATGCAAGCTGCTCTTACTGCGTAGGCAATGTACTTTAGAGAGAAGTGGGCAGCTGCTTACAGGAACATTCGCTGCCTGAGATCCATCCAGCGACCACCACCAATATCTCCCCACAGCCCAAACCCAATCTGTACCACCAATGGAAGCTGTGAGTCCAAGGGGTGACTGCAGTAGTAGGTGGTGCAGAGCAATTCAAGCCAGGGGACAGAGTTTCTGCTCCCCATCCTTCCACAACCTGCAGCCTCACCCACCAACGTAAGATCTCTTCTTCACAATCAGTGTTTCTTTCTCTTTCTCTCTATGGTTAGGACTGCAAAAAACTCTCAAACACAAAGCTAGCAAAAGAGAAGCGGGGTTTATTGTGTGGTAGCAACCCACCACCTTAGAAATAATAGAGCTCATCTGTGAATACAGGAGTTGACCTGTCCTGGTATCTTTGATGGCACTGGGCTAGGCTTCAATTTATGTTCATCTGGATACCTGTGTGCAAATTTCTGCTGCCTGATACAAATATAACCTTCCCTTTGCTGCCAGTCTGAACCCTTCCTGTGCCAACTCTTACTTCTCCATGACATCTAGTACTGCGATTACCAGGCAGTAACTCACACTGTTTTCCTTACAGAAGCTATTTTCACCTATATCACGTACTATCCTTTTTCACTGTCATTTCCAGATTTGGCACAAGTAAACATAACATCCTCAATAGCCAGATATTAATAACTATTAATTCAAGAACCAACTGTCATCTTTAACAAAAAAAAAAATAAAAAATAACTCCTCAAATGAAGCAGGAAGAGAGTGTTAAATTTTTCTCCTCACAGATTGGATCCTGGCAGATCACCCAAGATACTCTCCTTTTTTTCTAATTTTACAATTCAATGGAAGGTTAAAAGTGCCTGCAGGACAGTTGTTGATCAAATTTAAATCAAAGCAGGAAACGAGAGAGATGGAGTGGGAGGACATAGCACAGACCCATCACACCAGGAGCTCATCAAACTTCAAATTCTTCCCTTGAGGCCTCACATAAATTCTGGCCTGTTGTTAACTACGTGTGAAGTAATGAGCCCAGCTGTCCTGATGCCACTTCTGTGTAGAAATCGGATTTTCTCAGTGAAGCTGAGGCCACTCCAAGGGAGCAAATATCCAAATGGGATCTATACCAATAGATTTAGTTAGATTGAGGGCAGGCCTAAGGCCAAACCTAAACATCAGGTGCTTTGATGCCCCATGTTCTTGCGCTACCATGTATAAGTAGGGCAAAGCAGTAGCCTACAGGTTGGAGAACTGAGGGGCTTTAGTCCAGATGGTCCTTTGGGCAAGCAACTTCTTTTCTTTGATTAGGAAAAAAGCCAACAGAGCTTCCCCACCCACTCCAATCGTNAAAAAAAAAAAAAACCAGACCAGAAGTGAAATGAAACACAGGAAGAACAGAAGCCCCACAGACACACACAGAGTGCTCCATAACGTAATGTACATTTTGGAACATACATTCAGTCTGATGAGAACTAAGGATTTGGGCCATTTAGCACTGCCTTCCCACATCTACAAGAACCCAGAGCTAAAAGGTGAGATTCAGGATTAAATCCATCTGTTAATACAAATAAAGTTGATGACTCAAATCATAGAATCATAAAGCAGTGAATAAAGTCACCAGTTATACTAATCTTTTTCTCTTATCTGTTTAGAATGATGTATGAAAACACAACAATCTCCAGCATGGCTAGACCTTGGGAGGCCCTTCACCATTACATTTAATTTAAAAGTTTTATAATGCTAATTAATAAACTCATCCACTTAATTATACTACATTATTATTACCAAGATAAACCTCTTGTTTGCAAATGAGGGTCTAGGAAGATAGCAGTATTAAGTGACAAGCACGACAGATTAATTTTTAAAATACTCCTTATTATCCCTTATTATTCTGACAAACTTTTAAACATTAAGAAACCTAGGCCAGTGCTCTGTTTGGGTATTTGCCAGGTAAAGGCTCCCTATTATTCAACAGGCCATTTTCCAAATTTGAACTCAATGTGATTCAATTCTCCTTTCAGTGAAAATTTCTGCTGAGCACAGTTGATTAAATAAGCTTTTCTAAGTAGTTTTGTATTCTGAATACTTTCCTCATATGCATGTGGACAATAACTTATGGAAAAATAAGAACATGCTATCCTACCAGGGAAGTGGGATTCAAGTTGTAATAAGACCCAAATCTACGTGCATTTAGACCTAATACAAACCTAATTCAGTCAAAAGGTTTAGACTAATCAACCTCATATTCACCATGAACACAGATGGACACAAAGGGTACAGGCAAGAAATTATATGTATTTTACTACTATCCCAAAGAACTCAAAGCTGTTAATGCTGGATATTCTATAGCACACACAAGGTTTAGGCACTATAGCATAACAAAGCACACTAAGTGACTCGACTAGTTACTCTGTCCCTGAACTGTCTTGCAATTCTTTTGGGAAGACAAGCCAACTGTTGAAGTCAGCCTACACAGATGTAATTCAGAGGACCTGACTACGTTCTACTTTTGCTGTTGCTGAAGAGGAAACTCCTGAGCCTGTCAGTGACATTGCAAAGGAAAGTAGAACATTTCTAGTGTAACAACAGTACTTCAGAAAAGCTTAAAGCCTGATGGTATTCTGCAAGAACAAGTTAGAAATCAATTACTAACATATTTTTTTAAATGAGAATCTGACCAAAATAATGCACAGCATATAATATTATGCAACATTAATTATTTTTTCATTATAGCAAGTTGTTCTCTAGGAGTTTTCATTTACAGCATTGTTGACAACACTGGGAGTGGGCTTAGTCCTCACTGCAGTCCACAAAACGTACTGTTTACATTGGAAGCAAATACCAAATGTGGATTTTGTTTGTTTTAAAATACTTCCCTCAAAAAGCCTTCCAGGCACAAGCAAATCTTCTACATCTTATATTGCTTTTTACAAGAACGGATATCCCTCCTTCCATAACCAAGCTTGTATAAGAGCTTAATCCTGAAAGGACTGATATCACCTTCCAGGTTTTAACCCTGGAAAGGGACTTGTCGTTTCTTTAAAACAAAGAAGTTAAACCTCAGAAACCAAAACAAGAAAGCTGGCAAAATGTGGTATGATGGAAAATACCTACTTATACAATTCTGTAAGAAGCAGCACCTATTACTAATATTCAGAAATGAACATTGAGACAAAGAGGAGACACTGAGCAAGCTCACATAATGGGTAAGCATTAGGATTTGAACAGTCAATAAATATCAGGCACCATTCAAAAGCTAGCTTAACGTTAGCAAAGACCAAGCAAAGCTTTTCATAATACTGCTCCACAAGATGTGTACAGATGCAAACGTCAAGAAATCATGCATTTTTGTTTATAACAAACTTTATGCTTCCAAGATGAGAGTGAGTGATAAATTAGTTAAAAGCTCAAAGCAGCCAGAGAACTGAAAAATGTAAGATTCTTCAAGAAGTTGTGCCAGAACTTATGCCAACAGCTCTTGCCAAACATAAGCACAATTAACCAAAGTGAATCTGCAAAAGTTTGCCGGGAAAATAAAAAGGGTCAGGGAGATAAATGGGAAAAGGCTCATTAGATCTCACATCTGATCTATGAGACAGCACAAAACAGGATTGTCATGTAGCAGAGAGGAAAAAGCAAGATCATTGTGCAAAACAGAACATGAGAAGAGAGGGCAAATGGATACAGAAATATAGTAATAAAAAACAGGTTGGTGAAGGTACAGGTCTTTTCAAAACCCTGAGGACGTTTCACAGAGAACATAAGAGAACAAGGCATCTACGTGATAGCATACCCAAGAGGAAAGCAAAGCTATAAGGAGGAGACAACTGGTGATAGGACAATGGCAGATGTTCTCCCTTAAGGATAGTGATGACAGAGTTTGCATGTTCACATCTTCACAGAAAACACTGTTAGGAGGGCTTGTTTTCAAGGGAGGGGGTGGGAAGTGGCTTACTTAAGCATCCTTTGGTTATTGTACACATGGCATCAAAGGCCAGGGGGAGGGGAAGGAGGGGCAGCTATCTCCATGCTCAATAGTAATTATTTGGCATTAAGGGAAACAGAATCATGAAGCAGTACAAAATAAAGAAGCACACAAAACTGTAGCACTAAACAGCCTGCCAGCTAGCATGAGTACAGACTATCTCCAGAATGGCAACACCTGAACACGTGCTTAGGGAAATACTTTAATAAAAAGAGTATCACCAAGCTTTACCAAAAAAGCACAGCATAAAGTAGAAATAGAAGAAATAGAAGAACAAGTCATGCCATTCATTTAACTGAAAAGATACAATTTCACAAATACACACCAGTGCTGCTGCACTCATGGTCCTCCCCAGGAGCCCCTATTCTTTTCCTTCTGGGGGATATTTTCTAAGCCAACACCTTCCACACCTGCTCCAAATGCACAAGAAATACACATTATAGCACAGGAAAAAACCCAGACCTCAGCTGCATTACAAAAGCCAGAATATTTGTGCACAGCTTAACTCTGTGAATCTTCTCCTCCCAGGCAGAGAAGACTCGAGGTGTAGTTGAGCTCCTGTGCCATGAAGGCAGTGTATGGCCCACAGGAGGCCTAGAAAGGAGCAAACAGCCTCAGACTAGCTGGACCTGGTGTCTCCAAATGCTCTAGGACTCTGCTGCACCCTAGTGTGGACACCCCACATGAAATATGATGAAATACGCTGTGTCCAGCTAAGCTGGAGGGGCAATGCAGCAGGTCAGAGTGGGTTACACAGCCTGTGGCTAAGCCACTTCCACCACCTCTTAAACAAACCTTTGCTGGTGGAAGTCTGCTCCCACACAGAAGCAAAACAGGTTTGGCTTTTAAGTTAAAGAGTTACACATGCTAAAAGGTCTTCCTGGTAATGATGCAAATAGTGAACCAGGGTGAAAGGGTTAAATTACAAAAGCCAACTAAATGCCAACTGTTTGCTCCTTCTCACTTGTCTGCAGCAAGCAAAGGGGCATCAGACCAAGGTTTCACACTGCAAGCACATACACAAAATAACCTCCAAAGTGCCCTCAGTGCTGCTACCCATGAGGCACCCAAGGGCCAGAGGGCACAAGGATGTAGCAAAACTATGCAGGGGGAAAATTAGAAAGACCAAAGCTCAAGCAGAACTGAACTTGGACACTATGGTTAACGATAACTAGAAGTTCTTTCATTAATAGAAGAAGGAAGACTGGGGAAAATGTAGGCCCACTGATGAATGAGGTGGGCACCTCAGTGGTGGAAGACAGAGAGAAGGTAGAGCTACTGAATGCTATCTTTGCTTTGGTCTTCGCCACTAAAAGCATCCCCCATTAATCCCAGACCCTGGATACAAGGGGGCAGATCTGGAGACATGAAGATTTTCACAGGATCTGTGGGTCCTGGCAGATAGCAAACTACCCATGAGCCAGCAATGTGCCCTTGTGGTCAAGAAGACCAATGGCATACTGGAGTGCATCAAGAAGAGTGTGACCAGCAGGTCGAGGGAGGTTATGCTGCCCCTCTACTCCTAAGAGAAGTTATGCCCTTAAGAGAAGGCTGAGGGGAGACCTTATTAATGCTTACAAGTATCTAAAGGGTGGGTTGAAGAAGGATAGAGACAGACTCTTTTCAGTGGTTCCCAGTGACAGGACGAGGGGCAATGGGCACAAGCTGGAACAGAGAAAGTTCCGTTCAAATATGAGGAAAAACTTCTTTAGGATGAGGGTGCCAGAGCACTGGAACAGGCTGCCCAGGGAAGTTGTGGAGTCCCCTTGTCTAGAGACCTTCAAGACCCGCTTGGATGTAGTCCTGAGTAATGCGCTCTAGGCAATCCTGCTTTAGCAGGGAGTTGGACTAGAGGATCTCTAGAGGTCCCTTCCAACTCCAACAATTCCGTGATAGGCTCATGTCAACAGAGCACGGCTTGACAGTCCAGAGAAGTAAGGTTTGGAATCTTCTGAATCTCCAGAGATGGAGTGAGACTAAGTCACAATGCAACATCAAAAAACACTGAAAGAACCCAAGCCTATTTGTTCTGTATGAGACAAAGCAGCAGATCCTGGGAACTGAGAAGGATTAGGGGTAATTTTTTGCCTGCAAGCAGCATGTCCTTGCCCTTTGTACATCTTGGAAAGCCAAGGAGAAGGCCACCAGTTTCTTCAGCCCAACGTAGAAATAAAATCAGCCATAAATAATTAATCCTACATGGAGAGTCAGATAGCAGAGGGAAGGACAGTTGTATGTGTATGAACCTTCTCTTTTCCTACTTTTCAGTCTACTTCATTTACAAAAGACAGTATTTGCAAAGTAGTGCTATTTTATGAACCAACAGTCACTAGAGAGCCTGCACTGATTGGATCATGTCTTTCTAGAGGTTTTCCAACACTAACGTAGTCTTAGTTTTCCTCTTAACCTTTTAATATCATAAAGGGGGCACAACCTACAACTCTAAAAGAGATCAAGTAAAATATCCACAAAACTAGTAGTTTCATCTATTGCATTACAATGCACTACCAATTCTGCTGTAAGTTTTCCCCCTTTTGGCAAAGGGGTCATAACCAAAAATCAAGGGATTTACTGAAAAACAGAAAAAAAAAGTGAAGCAGATAAGGATGACAGAGAAGAGGATGGCAGAGAAAATCCTGCAGAGTGTTGATGACTCTCCTCTACCCAGGGTAGCATGGCCCACCCCACTCCAGCACTCCCTCAGCCAGTGATGAGTATGCTCTGCCGACAGGTCACAGAGCACCTCTGTCAACTAGCACACAGATGTTATCCTGTTATCCACAGGCAAAATTTTAGATCTAATCATCATTGCTTACTTTACTGAAATAATGAGAAAGAGTATACCGCATTCCATAACTAAATGTAGTTCTGCAGTAGCTTCATTGGCCAATCTTATCTTCAGAATTATAAATCAGACATATAGACTGTGAAAATTTCCACTTTCATCAAAGGAAAAAAAAAAAAAAAAACCAAAAAAAAAAAAACCACAAAAAAAAAAACCAGAAAGTACTCAGTAATGACTGTTCTCACAGAAGCCAGAACTATAAAACCACTACCAGCAGCACTGAAGATGATTTGAGTATACTTTGTATGGTGAGCAACTGCAGTAGAGAACACTTTGTTAGTGTGCTAGGGCCAGCCAGCTTCTCAGTAACCAATAAATTAAAATGTCCTTTGTGACAGCCACTACACAGACATCTCAGCAGGGAAATGTTTGTTTGCTTAAACTGAATTTATTTCCTAGGCTCAGTGGGGAAAGGAGAAGGAGAACTTTTAGGTCTAAATATACCATATAGCATTCTGGCAAATCTATACTGACTGGCAGAAAAATGTTATGGTCAGTGTTCCTCCACTGTTTGTTGCAGGTGTCTTCAGATCTGCAGACAGTTTGTCACACTTTCTTCTATCCCAGTGGCTTAGAATTCTCCATTAGATACAAGCAAGTCTTTCTAGCACTCAAGCTAGCTTGAGAAATTCAATATTATTCTTGCCTATATATTTCATAGGGACTTCTTAATGTTGGACAAATACGTTATATGTCTAAAGAAGCCAAAAACCAAAATCACTACCAAAAAAACCTCAATGCTTTGTTATAAAGCTATTACTCATCATTTATGTTCTACAGCACTACTCTGCAGCAAATTTTCTGAACAACAAGAGTACAAGTAGATCTCTGATTTTTCTTGAGTTTATAATTACAGAATTACCAGAATGCCTGAAGCAAACAAAAAAAATAATACACCAGCTGAGAAAGCTTTCCTTAATTTAGAAAGGGGGTTGGGGCCATACATTCACTACAGGGCTTATTTTTGCAGGGTTCAGCAAAGGTGCACAATGCATGGACTCAAAAGCCACAAAATTGCCATCACACTGAGTGTCACAAAGATCCCCCAGTGACTAGAAGCCCCATCAGGAAAAAAGATGTATTTCTACTCACTGAAGTAGACCTGTAGTGCTTTCAGTAAAATATATTTTAAACAGGCATAAATCTTAATTTCCATTTCAATTTGAGGTTAGGGGAATCCTGCATGTCAATTGATCAAAACACTGGATTATTCCATGGAAGCTCTGCCTTCAGTCCAAACTGTTGGTCTCTTTGGGCAGGATTCACCTCCTCTAATATAAGCATACAGAAATTTGTTGCCTATGCATAAGCTAGTTACCTTAGGCTGTCTTTATAATCAAGAGGGGGGAGAAACAGGTTTCTTCAGAGGAAAATTCACCTTAGACATACCTAAATTAAAATTTATACGTGAACCTGATCTTTAGATACACAGCATTTTGTAAGTATGTTTTTCCCTTACCTTCAGAATATATCCAGAAACTGGTTATAGTCAGAGGTGAAAACAAAAAGAGGTAACATTAGAAGGTAGCAATTTTTAAGGTGATGGTTTTAGGTGGAGTATTTCCTTGAACCTCACTGAGCACTTGGGTCAAAAATGATTTAACACTGAGAGAAGCTTAACCTTCTTAAGCAAAGAGAAGATAGGGAGTGACTCATTATTTAGCACCAGTTTAAATTAGATTATTCTCCCCTAAGCTATTCATTCCATACCTTCTGGAAAACAAACTTATTCATGTTTGGAGGTCACCATCATATTCTGCATCCCTGTGAAAATTCACTAATAGCAATTCTAAAACAGTATTTCCCCACATGACTGCAAATGACTTTCATTGCACACTTAAATTATGTGAATTTTTCCTTCATGATGGTTCCTTCAGTTCTCATTCAGAATAAGTAGCATCTGGTGTGGTACTTAGTAGGGGACTGATGTCCTTTTTTAATGAGTACCAGAAGAGACAGATACACAAAGCATGAGGAAATAGTGATTAACTTTCTGCTGCCCATAGTCTCCCAGAGCTCAGTTGTATTTCTTTTAATGGTTATGCACTCAAGCAAACAGAACTATGTATTGTTTATGTGATGAGTTTGCCTCCTCTTAAACAAGAGAGGAGGCACTTGAAGTGACATTCCAACATAAAATGAGAGTCAGAGAACTGATTAGTCACTGTAAATAGAATGTTATTCAGGAAAAAAAAATTGTTTAGTGACTCACCGTCACTTGCCATGCCTAGCCACGAAAAGTTGGCTGGAATAAAATAGCTATTAAATAAGATCTAAATCCAGATCAGCCTAAGCAAGCAATGAAGAGGCATAACAACCAGCCTGGCGTTTCAGACGCCAGAGACAGCAGAGATGCTGCTGATCCTTGTGAAAGTCTGATCTGGTGAGAAGAGCATAAACTTTCCAAGCTTCAGACTCTGTTCACATTTGGGTAGCAGGAGCTGAATGACCCAACACAGCAGCCCCACTTACAGGTCACACTCTAAGTTCACTGTAGTGATGAAGCTAGACCACCTCCTACTCATCAAACTATTATTGGAGTTATCTAAAGAAGCTACACACCAGAAGAAAATACTCATAGTTTGATTCTCATTCAATAAAGCCTGAGGTCTCAGCTCCCAGGGGCTGCCTCTTAATGATTTCCAAAACATTAAGTCTCTAAAAGTCTTTCTTCTCTTCTTGCAGAGATCAAAGAGTGCCTTTATATCTTCATCCAGAGCAGAAAATGTTTACAGGAATGAAGAAGTGAGCCCAGACTCCTCACTGTTTCATAGTTTACCACATAACAGAAGCAGAGGATTAGCATCAAAGTCATCCAGCATTAATAGCCAACACTTTCTGACTCAAAGAAGTGACTGTGGCAAAGTAACAATACTGAAACGATACCTTTTACAGCAGCAAAACTAACTCAAATATTTTTATGTCACATTGCTGTTGCTGCAAAGGAAAACATTTAGAAAGGTGAGAACTAATGAGAACAAAGTTGCATCTGCTCATACTATGCCGTTTTATCTCAGCCTTCGGCAATTTCATCCAGCTGTAAAGAAAGAATAACTCAAAAATCATGGCTCATTGAATCTGTTGCAGAGGAAAGAGAATGAATGGACCTTTCCTTATTCAATCAGGACTGTTTGCAGAGAAAATTGTGCTGAAATAACAGTTTATCAAATACCTCCAGCTGTGAGATCCTGCTGCACCTATCCACTAGAAAGACACCCACCAGGATGTAGCTGATCCGGAAAATCCTTCCCTGATTTGCCAAACAGCATCTGCTCTCTTTCCTCCTTGTGTTGTACAGTCACTCTTAGCTTTCTTGATGCAAGCTGGCTTGGTCTACCCATCAGACAGCCTCCTCTAAAAGCGGCTCTCCACAGGAACAACCCCAAAGCTCCTCCTGGGGTCCAGCCTCACCGGGCTAGAGGCACCTGTCAGTGATGCATTCCCCCCAGGGACTCTGGCCATCCTTCATGATGTCCTTTCACAACCTCCATCGCTGCAGTTAGCACAGAATATGCTCTTATGAATGACCATTGTTTTTCCATCCACCGCCTCTATATTCAACACCATTTCCAGAGCGTTAGCTATTATATGTGCAGTTTGGAATTTGTGTAACTTCCCTTTCTTTCTCACTGACTTTTTCTGTTGCTGTCATCTTGGGAATTTCTGCTATAAACTTTCACTTTTACCCACAACTTAGTTTAGGTTTTAAATTAGTGCAGTGTTTAGTTTATGGTAACTGTTTTCCAGTTACTCATGGCTTCTGGTTACCAGCAAAAGTTCAAATGCTTACTGGTTGAATTCTCCCATGCCAAGATGCTTTAATCACTAACGTGAGACAAAGTGTCAGCTCTCAAGTTGGTATCAGTACATTTCACCTACTGAGATAACTCACTTTCTTACCTGGCTGTGTGGCCAGGACCTGTGTTGAATGTAATTACATAATGGCCAAGAAGCAACAAAGCTCAAGTGGAATAAATGTCACTACCCAAAAAAAAAGCCGTTATGTAAAAGCTTTAAATATGCCAGATGGCTACCCAAGCACAAAATTTAAAAAATAAAGACTTTGAGTAATTTATCACTTCGCAACAGGATCTCTGCCTATAAAGAGGTTTTCACCAACATGCATCTTGACTTAGTAACATGAGTTCCCCTAGACAAAGGAGACTACATTTTGTTTATAATAATTCATTTTGTTTTCATTAGCAAATATACGTGAATGAGAAAAACGTAGATGCAGAACTGCGCTTACAGTGATGTGTCACTAGTTCCATATAACAACTTGACATCCATGTTAAAGCATTTCTAGTTCTTCATAAAAGTAATTATTCAAAGGCTGTTCTTACAGCTAGTAGAGTACACTTTAACTTGAACTGGAAAGAGCAAAATTGTATTGACTTTAGTGAAGCAACTAACAATCACTGACTGTTGTGGCTTTCAGTACAAGCCTCAATCCATCTTCCGTCAGGAACAGAAGCAGGAAAGTTTCCATTCCCCTGAACTCCATTTGTTTCATGTCAACATACACCAGAAAAGTCACTAGGTTATATGACACATGTAAAACCAGACAGATAATTGATGAAAATAGTCTAATAAATATTCTATTGCCAAGCAATGCGACTAACTCAGTGCTAGGGAGAAAAAAATCACAACCACCTGGCACAAGGAGAAGATTCAGTTCACATAAGGCCTAGAAAACCTCTTGAAGTGATTCAGTTCTACACTCCATACTTGGGTTTAGTTTTTGAGGTGCCCTATAAAAAGATTAATCATTCATGCCATCACATTATGGCGGCACAAGGAGGACAGCACAACACTGAACATGCTGAGGAGACAACAATAGTTTACCAGATGCCAGTTCCTTTGCTGTTTTTGGCCCAATTCCACCTTCAAACTCAAGTCAATCCAAAGTAAAGCAAAATATAGCAGAAAGGCTGCCCTTTCGCCAAGCCATTAAAAATATGATTTCTTCAAGCCCAGAAATCTACCTTTTTAGAATTCTAAAAAATTGTTTTGTTATTAGAAAAGCCTCAAGCAGAAAGCCTACCTTTAAAAGGCAAATACACTATTTCACACTAGAAAAAAAAGGTTGTTTATTTTCAAAAAACCCTAGAGGAACATGTGATTCATTGGTTGTTTACTTAAGCAAATTTTTAAGCCGCTAGAGATTCATCTATTGCTAATTCAAAAGTTGGCACAATTAACACAAACATTTGTTCTAAAGTAGTACAGATTAATGGTAGTAAAGGGGAAGGGAGAGGAAAAAAACCAAATCAAAGGCTCCTGAAGAAGCAAAAATTTTCTCATAATCTAGCAGATAACATATTTTTAAGTGCACTTCATATAACTTGTGGTAGGTATCTGGTTTCGGCAGAGGGAATTGGGAATTTTTTTAATTCAGAAATAGTTTTATAGCGTGCAATAGATTTCTGTGTAGCCTGATAAATAGTACCATCCCTATGAAAAATGAGATAGTCACGCATGTTTTCTAATTTCAGCCTCTGTGAAGGGTACAGTTTCATTATTGAGTTCAAAGAATGAGGCTTTCCTATTCATGGAATTTTTTGAATTTTATCGCCATCTTATTTTGTCTCATATCGTCCCCTCATAAAGGTTCAAAATCATTGCAACAACCCCTCCACAAATGCTGCTGTGAGAAAATAATGGTTTTGTGTACAAACAAGAATACTTCTGGGTGGGTTACAGCAAGGCCACTGAAAAGAGCACATCAAACACGCCGCCATCAGAAAGGATCCCCATAGCCCAGATCCCACCTTCAGGACCAAGAAGAAGTTGTGGCAGGTCAGACAGACAGGCCAGCATTGACCAACGCCATCACAGCCCAGGCTTTTCAACATAATACCTGCCACGTTCCCCAATTGACCACTGCAAGTTCCATGGCTCTGCTACTTCACTACAAGGAAATAAATGCTAACTGCCAAAGAAATCCTTTTTTTTGTTGTTGGTGGTGGTTATGTTGCCATTTGGGAAAGATACAGGGGGAAGAATCCTTAGAAACCAGAGGTAGCTGAGATATTTTCAGCTCAGATCTCCTCACTAGGCAAGGGGAACAATCAACCTATGCAGCCACTTTTAATTTTTCAAGAAATCTTTTTAAGTTTTTATGAAGACCTGCAAGTTCCAACCAAGTTTAAAATAAACATGCCACAGAAAAAGAATGAATCAAGACAACAGAGAGCCAGAAGAAACAGTTCACCAAAAAGATATGTGAATCAGGAAAGAATATGAAATAAATTTGGAAGAAGTATAGCTGGCAGTATTAGATATCAAGAAGCCTTTTCTCAAAGCATAGAAGGAGACTCAGCCAAGGATGAAGAAAGATCATTTCAGAAAGGAATGAGAAATACAGCCACAGAGGATGGTAAAGCAATTCAAGCATTAAATGAATACTTACATGTTTACAACAGAGATGCCTAAAAATCTGTCAGATGACACTGGCTATATATCTGCTACCATGAAAGAGTTCAGAAGCAGTTAAGGAAAAGCATTAAGCGAACTGGAGCAGTGGAAACGAAGGACAAGACCACTGGATAACCTCAGCTACGTGACTGTTTGTTGGACAGCTCAAGCACTCTCCAATTGAACTTGCCAGTTACATCGATGCATACAACAGATACGGACTCAGCCTACTGACTGCAAAGTGACAGAGCTGCTGCTCAGCACTGGCACCACTTTCTGCCCACTGAAGTTAGAAGAAGGGGAAGCCTGACCCCACAAGAATTGATAGCAAAGTTATATCAGGTACTAAATTCAACAATCCCTCTTAAAAAAAAAAAAAAAAAGAAAAAGAAAAAGAAAAAAAAAAGAAAATTAAAAATCCCCACATTCAGTTAGTATGATAATGTATACAAACACCCAGGTATGCAAGATTTATGTTGATCGGAAAAGAATAATTTTAAAAAGGAAAATTCCATGCAATTGAGCCTTTTAACAGTTATAGGGTGTTGCATTCATGCAGACAACGGGGCTTCTAAAGTTCTTAACTGAGGTCTTTAAACACTCTTATTGCCCCCACGTTTATTTTCACACTAATGACTCAAACAACATGACTACAATACGGAAAACAAGACACCAAAAAAATAATGAACAACAACAAAACTGATTTGCAGCTCCAGCAGGCTCCCAGCTCAGAAGAAAAACTGAATGTAGTGAATCATTTACTTAATGAATTTAGCTTCCTCCTGTTTGCGAATTGTCCAAGAACACTTGGCATTTTTCACACATGCTCCTTATTTGGAATTATTTACAAAATATCTTTTTCAAACAATTCTGAGATTCCAGATTGCTCACAAGCAGTTCATTGTGAATATGCAAGATTTAAAAAAAAAAAAAAAAAGGAAAAAAGGAAAAAGGAAAAAACAACACAGATCGATCAAACAAACAAAAACCACAAAAAACTGTCAGGGTGTCTGGTTCACCTAGTGTCACATGGCATGTTTTTTGGTTTCCATGTTGGATAGCAATGAGTCTCAGAACTACACAGATCTGTGGTCACTGGCTGAAAGTTCAGTTTTCACACATTTCTCTATATTTTAATTTGAAATATGTATTTTTCCCCAGGCATTCTCCATAAAATTATTTATTTGGTGTCTGACAAAGGATGTAAGAGTATGTAAAACAAAGATTTTTTTTCAAAAACATTGAAACTATAATTTCAGCTGCTTAGCTCTATTCACATTTTAGATAACTATCTGGGACTGAAGAGTTTCTTGGAGCATTGCTTCCTGACAGTTAAGTACCAAAAGTACAGGTGCTTAATTTTTTTCCCCACCCATGCAGCCATGTGATCATTACTGGGAATGCAACCACCTCATCTACAGCTATTGCTATACTAAAAATTACTATATTAATTTTTTTTTAGTCTTCCAGTTACATGTACCTATTTCAGTGGAACTTTCATATGTGATAAGTGATATATACACAAACACACACATCAGAGCAAAGACAAGAAACTGTGTAGTTCACCTCCAAATGAAAGCTTCCATCCCAGAAAGCCTGCAAATATTTCAACATACTATATGAAGTGGAACTATGTGGAGGCTAAGAGAAGCCCACAAGAAAACGTAATCTGATGATGTAGAGCCTTGATCCCCTATGAGATGAGGGCTTCATAGGTCATACTGAAAGTTGCCCCCATCAACCTAACTTTGGAAAGCAGGATTGAACAGACGTATCTTCTTTCCTTTTGCTTAGGTTACTAAGAATGAGACGCAGGAAAAAGTGGGCCAGGGCAGAGGAAGAAGTGCACCAGAAGACTTCAACAAACAAAAGGCCTGTTAAAACACACAGGATTCACCTAGAGGCATCCCCATGCATTTCACAAAATTACTCCTGAAAAGGTCTCTTTGTTTTTATAGAGAGAATAAAGGTGTTTCATGTAATCCAAAGATTCACAGGGAAACTAATTTTTTTTTTCATTGTAAACCATTTGCGTAGAAGATTCTTTATGTTGTGGATCTAATCACATTTATCACAGTCTGTGGGACAAGCTAACTTGGAATTCTAGGCATGTCTCTACAAATAATATCCATGGCAGTTCACTCCAACTCATACATTATTTTTATTCCTATGGTGCCCTCTCCTTAGACTTTTTTTTTTTAAATAAAAAAAAAAAGGAATATTCCTCTTCTGTAATTTCAGCCGCCTTCTTTCCAACAGAAAGGAGGCAGAAGGGCTCCACATTTGCTAGGAATATAAGCTTCAAGTTGGGCACTGTTTCTCTAAATTACAATCTGCTTTGTCAAATATCTAGGCATCCTTGGCTGATCATGTTTTAAATAGGACTGGCTCCTTTTAAACAAATCACTTGAAAGCCTGGTTCAGAGTTATTTAAAGTGGTTGGTATTTTATGGCACCACGAATGCTGCACAATGCAACTGCTGAGCTTTAAAAACACAGAAACTAAAAAGTGGGTACAAGGAACTACCATCTGTCCCTCCAAACAATTATCGTCCTGCCATCTGTCTATACACTAGATAATGTTTTCGCTGTTGGTAATATTTGATTGAAAAAGCTCTCTCTATGGATATTAAGAGGAAGAAACCACTTCAAGAAAAAAAAAAAATACTGCTGATCATTCAAGTTTCTCTTTTCCACTAGAAAAGCCTGCCATTGCATAGTTTTCTACTATTAAGCAATACATGAAGGGCTCATTGCAATGATGTTGGAGCCCTTAATAATGAAAAGCTGCTTCTCCACCATTATTCCACTATTTATAAAGTTCTTACCAAGTTTAATATAAACATCATGTGAAAAGCCTAAAATCCAGTTCAAAATGGGCAAAGGATGAGGAAAAGTTTCTCTGAAATTTGCTTTGGACTTTCTTCCCCCTTTTTGTTGTGCTCTATCCCAGAGCTGTCACCCAGCAGATGACCGATTTAAACCCTTCAATGAACATGGTGGCCGTAGTTCTGCATTGGCCAAGATCAGCAGGGATTTAGATGGCCAGCAGAGCCATCTACACAGAAGGGACAGAAAACAGGGATTCTCTTGCAGATCCATAGACTACTGATGCTACTGCTTCCTAGTGTACTTGAGCTAGTCCAGAATGGCAATTACATGGATATAAGTGCCAAAAGAACTTCCACTTCCTGGTAATATCTTTGGGAAAGATATCCTTGAGAGGTCTCTTGCCAGGTCATTAGGTCTTCACAACACTCTAGGTTTTGCTCTGCACTTCGCAGTCCTTTGAGACAAAGAGCTATGTAGAAATGTACTGCCAGGCATAACATAACACGACAAAGCCTCTAGTATAATACTGAAATTGAGAATGTCTGTCTCTTGATTAGGTCATTAGTATTTTTATTATAATTATTAGTGCTTACAAGGTGCGCCCCTGCAACTTGGATCACGCAAGATCTTTCACCAAGACTCAAAAGCTTAAGGGCAGGCTACAGTTGTTTTCTGGCTGTTGCAACTCCTTCATATCTGACTCCTGCAGAGTCAGATGAACGTAGCAGCAGACACAATAACTGAACCAGCATCTGTTTAGACTCTACTAATAATGAGATTTGTAAAAGCTGCTGAACATTTTATTAAATAAATCTTCCCCAATAAGAAATATGGTTGAAGGATTACATGCTTCATGAAGAGGTTAATGCACTGCTTTTTCCCTTTCCATAAGGATTAAATCCCTTAAACATGGGAGAAAGTAGTTTAATGATCTAAATTCTATAATGACATAAACAAGTAACCAGAAGACTTCAGTCAAATTTTGTGATCAGTAAGGTCTAGTGGCAGAACAGAGGCATTTCAAGCCCAGGACATATGAAAGGTGGGGATACCTTCTCCAGCCCCTAACAATACTGACCATGCCAGGAGGGTGGGTGGGAGTGGGTGGAGTGGTACAGGGGTGTACTTTTCCTTTCAACTGAACATTGCACGGGGGATGATGGGTTTGTGTGAATGTTTGTTTTAAGTAAGCATCGTGTTTCCTACAACATTTTTAAGAGAATTAATAGTATTTTAACTGATTACAAAAAGATTTCCAAAATACACTACGCATTGAGGATGGGAGTAAGTTTGCAATGCAATAACACCCAAAAACTTCACATCTCCTTTTAGTGCCCCTAGCGTTATGGTGGAAGAGCACATACAGAAAATCCCTACTTAGAAAACTCACAGCTATTACTGAAAAGCTAAAAAAGCACCAGTGTATTTTTTCTTTCTGAATAGGCTCAGGCATAGCAAATATTCTCTCAAATCTTGTGACTAAATCAGAAACTTGTTCTAGCCTGGAAATGCAGAAAACATGGACGTAGATTTAACATTGAGTGGTGGGGTGGGTAAGGACAGGAGACAGCATAAAAAGGACACATACCAGCTGAATATCCCAAGGCATGTATTTTATTCATAAGTGTCAGCTGCTGAATAATTCACATGCAGCAGAAGCCAGTTAAAGAACAATGGTCATTCCTGGACTTGGCGTTGGCAGTTGTTGCAGTGAGTTACTCCAGATATTCCAACGTTTTTGCAAACATTTCAAACATTTGCAAACATTGAAAGCGGACACCTCAGCTTTTTTATCTCAGATCCACAAAGTGATTATACTCTTTGGAAGATTTACTTGAAAAGAGTAATTCAGTGTAGCAAAGAAAGCTCTTGGTATGGTTTTCAACCAAATGTCTTGAAATACCATGAGCATGTTTTATTAGAAAGCCATTCACCACCAGACTCAAAGTGCTTTGCGTTCATGGTGCCGAAAATTATCTAAGTAACCAACAAAGCTGCTGAAGCCAACCAGTGTGCCTACCCATATGGATCTAACTGACTGGCTTAATCTGTACCCTAATTGTCAATTATGTGAAAACCACATAATTATCTGAAGCTGAGTGAGTAGGCTTAATCACTAGAGCTATCCATGAATGAATGCAAGCAAACATCAGTACCTTAACCAAGCCATTGCCACAGAAAACTCCCCTCAAAGGCATCTCTATCACTATCAAAGAGCTCAGCAAAGAAACTGATTCTCAGGTACAAGTGTCTGTAGTAAAACAAGCACCAACACCTAAATTTGCCTGAGGTTTTTAAGGGCAACACACAAACTATGCTGCATGGATATACTTGGCTTGTTTTACTGATTTGGTGTTACAGGTCAGATGTACATCTGTTGGAGCACATCACGGCTCTTACACAGTCCCTGCACTTGGATTTTGTTGCTATGGAAATTACACAATGACAACAGAAAATTGCTAGCCTGTACTTAGGTTTTGTACTTCATACAGAGGATGAAGGTCCAAGACCCAGGGAAGGGAAAGTGCTCTTTCCCATCTCTCTTATGACATCTTGTTGGAATCGGGAATTTCATTCCAGTCCTCGAACCCCAATGGGGAGATCTGGTGAAAGAATGATTTTCATAAGAAGCATGTTCTGGCAGAGCCCAGCATTACTGCCCTTGAGGGCAAAGACCTTAGGTATGGACAAGGACCCAGGAAAGGACACTTCAGAGCTTGCTTTCTTTTCTCACATGTTGGGAAACAGCATCATTTATTACTACTGCTGAAGGCAAAGTCCTGCAAGAGTAGCCAGGATCAATGCTGACTGGAGAGATGGTACTTAAAGTCAGAGATCCCACAGAGACTCAAGATGAGAAGAGTCATATCCTGAAGCCTCAGAAGCCAGAAAAACAGAACACAGTTTTAAAAGCAAACACGTACACGCACAGCCCATACCAGGCATCACTTTCCTGGGGCTTGTTAGAAAACTATTTTCTAAGCAATGCTTGGAGAGGAAAGTTCAGGAATACGACCTCGTCAATTTCTCTATCCAATACTGCAACAATGTGAGGAGTCTTTGTCTGATCAGATGATTCTGGCCACTTCTACAAGAGTGCTGTATTATGAAAACTGGCAAGACGCTCCAGGATCACTGAAGCAGTCAGACTTCTATCTCACAATCCCTAGGTTAGAAATAGCCAACAACTGCCAAACTCCAGTCACTTCAACTAGAGTGTCTTGGAACACCACTGCCCAAAACTTAGAGATCCAACACAGTTTCAACCCCAGTGGGGAAACCAAATATTGCCCCAGAGCATGAACTTCAAGCACATCAGGTCCCAGACTGAACAAATTGTTGAAGTCCCCGCAGCCAGAGAGATAACTCCCTGTGGAACAGCTTCCAGCTCTCACTGGCATTGATTTGCCCTCAAGTTTCCCTGAAACTTCCAATGTATCTATAAACATCCAAGTTCAAAGTTAAGACTATACTAAGAAAATGAAATACAACTTATTCTATGTTTAAAACATAGTGGAAGATTAAAGTGTTAAAATGAAGATTAAAAAAAAGAGACTTGCAGACAGCTCAGTTTAAGCTATTTTTCCATCACTAAATGCAAATTAATAATACTGTTCTTATCAAAATATGTCCAGTAAGTCATATCTAAATAGTTCAACCAAAACACTTTCCCTACACTTTGTGTATTAATTCACTAGCTGATTTCCAATATTTAGCCTCTAGGCCACAACCTATCGACTTCTTATTTCTTCACTCAAGCTACAAGGCAATAAAAAAAAAATAAAAAAAAGTGAAGCATTTATGGAAATAAACCCTGTCCAACCTAATATCACAGCACAGTCCTCCAGGTTCCAAATTCCACACACCTTCCTCACACATGGCACTTATCTCACCACACCATGAGTAAGCATGCGGTGTGGTAGATAAACTTTTATAAGAGGATTATAAAGTCTTTACATTTTGTCTTAGTGAAAGTAACAGTGAAGTTTGCTGCAAAAGTTCAGTGAGCAGAGCATTCCTCCTCATCATCACCCTGAGCATGAGGAGACAGACTTCTCGATTCCTTAACCTTTCTCCCAGCCCACAGTTTTCCTTCATACACATGCCTCTAATTCTTCTTGAGCAGAAAATTAATCAAGGGGACAATCTGTGCACAGAAGGGCAGCTTGATAACAGAAAGGGATTAGGCCAAGCTAATAGCACAACTAGAGAACAAAATAAAACCAGCCTCTCTGGTATGGGAACATGAAGAAAAGAAAAAATAAGGGGATAATGAATGTTTTTCACCCCCTCCTTATCTTTAGACACATTATTTTCAAAATCTCTGGGAAAGGAAAGGATGCTTAGGGATTGCCAACAGCTGTAGGAATATTGGCCTGTACAGTCTGGGAGACCTGACCATGTACCACAGCACTCCACATGAAGCAGCTAGGCTGGAAAGTCCCCACAACAGACGCATCTCTAAGGCCTTTATTTTGACTTAGCACCACCACCGACAGGAGATTCACTCTGACTCAGCATCTTCACCATAACTCTCTGTGGCCAGGGAAATCAGTTCCTTGCATTCACAACTGCAAGAACAAAATTTGTACCCACATTGCCAGTGATTTAAGAAGGACCTTAAGAATCTTGTTTCATTTAACTTGTATAATTAGCCAACATGATTGCTATTAGCTACTTGTGGTTAGCTTTGGATGTGGTGTGCTTCTCTGGCATTTCACTGAGCAATGGCACCTTTATTCCATTATCATTTGCTACTATCACCTCTAAGGAGTCACCTACAGTCCAGTCTTAGCTAGCTAGAGGTAGAATTACTGACTGCAGTAGGGTCTACCATGTGCTACTGCCTCCCAGCCTTTTGGAGTAGCAAAGGAAGGCTACCTGTGAAAGATGTGAGTCTAAAGTGAGGGACAGATGCAGTAAGGGACTCCTGTAGGGATGGGCACCTCCATAGTCAATCCATCTAAATACTTCTGTAAATGTTCATAAGTTCATAGAAGATTATGCTCCTCTGCTCTCTTGTGAGATCCCACGTTGAGTACTGTGTCCAGCTTCGGAGTCCTCAAACAGGAAGGACACGGACCTGTTGGAATGGGTCCAACAGAGGGCCATGAATATGATCAGAGGGCTGAAACACCTCTCCTATGAAGACAGGCTGAGGGAGTTGGGGTTGTTTAGCCTGGAAAAGAGAAGGGTCTGGGGTTACCTTATGATGGCCTTCTAGTACCTGAAGGGGGTCTATGGGACAGATGGGGAAGGACTCTTGGTTAGGGATTGTAGTGATAGGATGAGGGGTAATGGTTTTAAATTGATAGAGGGGAGATTTAGATTAGATACTAGAGAGAAATTCTTTACTGTGAGGGTGCTGAGACACTGGCACAGGTTGCCCAGAGAAACTGTGGATACCCTATCCCTGTGAGTATTCAAGGCCAGGCTGGACAGGGCTTTGAGCAACCTGGTCTAGTGGGAGCTGTCCCTGCCCACGGCAGGGGCCTGGAACCCAATGATCTTTAAGATCCCTTCCAACTCTAGCCATTCTAAGAGTCTATGATTTTTACATTTTAAGAACCAAATGGTACAATGCATTAGGAGAATGCCAGAAGGAAAGTCAAGTGAGGGTTAGCTTTGATGCTTTCTCAGACATAAATCCCTGGATACAGCCCTGAAACAAGGGCTAGATTTTTTTTTTTTTCACTGACATTTGTGCTAGAAAACATGAAGTATTCAGGAGTGATGTAACGTATCAGTGAGACTCCTGTTTCCAGTCTGTCCTCATAGAGGCTGAGGTCAGCCAACAGCTTATGGGAAGCATCCAGTTAAAGGTCATCTTTATCATCTCTCCTGCCCAGCAATCAGTAGGAGCAACTCACCAAGGTCTCTTGTGCCTTTCTATAGGAATGGGTTTCAGTGACGCATCTGCCACAGTGCGCCTTGTATCCACTAGGTAACCATCCAGATTCCCAAAAGATTAGAACTGTAAGTGCAGCTGACTCACAAATGAAAGTAAAAGGGAACTGGGGTAAGTACTAGAAATTTTCCGCTCCCTCTCCTTTGTCACCCCATGCTAATTATGCAACTCAGATAAGCAAAGGATTTATGATATTGTAACAGAAGGGATTTAAAGGTCCTATTATTTTTTTCATTCCAATCTCTCTCAGAAGTAGAAAGTGAGAAATCAAAAAGCCAAAGTTATTTTAAGAAGTTTTAAGTTATTGCACTCTACTGCCCAGTACAATGAACTATTCTCAGTTCGTGTCAGTTGTTAATAAGACTTTACTATAATATAGCAACTCAGCATGATTAAAAATATACCACAAAGGACATTCACCACTAAAAATAGTTATTAAAAAAAAAAATGGACAAAGTCAATCTGAAAATAGATGAGGGAAAGGAAGAGAAACAAAATAGATTAACTAGGGCAAATCATATCGGATGCCAGGAATGAGTGCGTTATTTCAAGTTCATAAAACATGTTTAATAAATGTATAACTAAAGCATGCAATAGCATATTAATTCAGAGTAGAGTACCCAGTCCCAGCCACTTATTTTAAAGCATAAATACCAGACATTCTAACTCTCTTTTTTCTGATACCCACAATAGATTGAGTCATGCAAGGTACTGAGAACTGACATTAACAAATAAAGGTTCCTTGTGTGCACTAAAGATATGAGTAGCCTTGACCACTGATTTTAGCCTTTAAACTTCGCAAGAAATCCTCCCTGCTGCTTTACCAGGATAATTCAAGCCAGCTCTGAACTCGCACCATGAATGTTGATCTCATTAAAAGAAAAAGCAAGCCCATTTTTCCTGCAGTTAAGCAGATACTCAAATGTTCTGCTGGTTCAGCGCCAGAGCACCCAGTATTTGGGAAGTTCAAACATAATATAAACGCACTATTCCACCTATTAATTGTGATTGCTATCATAGGACATATAGGTAAGTGCAGTGTGAGTATTTAATGCAAAGATTGATGGAAGAGTGATGATATGCTCCTGAAGTTTAAATTTAGCTCCTTGCTGACCCAAGAGACTAATGTCTTCTTTGAGAGAACCAAGTGTTAAAAATCATTTTTAAGAAATTGATTCACTTTTTCTCCATGGCAGAGATGCTGCAGATTTTAATTGACGACAGGAAATACCTGCATTAATACCACTTGGACAGGACATTACAAGATTTTCTTCAAATCCTTCCAGCAATTGCAAACACAAATAAGACCAATTTTATTGTTTCATGAGGTTGATATTTCAATATTCAACCCAACCAAATCTATTCCAGGCAAGGAATGCACATCTAGGTTCACAACTTGCCTAGTATTCTACAAATACTATGACAATAATATTCCATGATTCTGTATAGGACTATAAGGCATTATTTACATTATCATGGGAAAGCTGTAAGACTTTCTGTAATCAAAAACAGGGCAGAGGAGGAATATTAATGTAGGCTGTGCTGACATATTGGTAGTTGCTGAGATATGCTACTGATAACAGTAATGAAGACCAAAAAAAAACCAAACTCAGAGGCACACCCCGACTGAATATCCAGAAACACAGAGATGATGTTTGCAAAGGGCAGTTATGATTTTTCTTGGCTTGGACTGCAAGGCGAGGTGCATTTTGTCCACACTGTCCAAAATCTGAGGGGCTAGATGGGGTGGGTGTTGCTAATTTAAATATATAACTAAAATAGGCAACCAAAAATATGCAGAAATAACTGAAAGGACTCCATGCCTAATGGCCAGAAATTATCCTGGGTTTAACACTGTTCTATGCTAAGACTTCAGAGGAAGCGCTGGAGCACATACTTCTTCAGAAAACATCTGTGCATATCCTAAGACTATTAAGATAATTACTTCTCTGTTGTTTTGGGTTTTTTTCTTTGGAATTCATGTACCAAAAGATATGCTGAGTGTCCAAATCTGTCTGGACTCATCCTGTCTTAAAAAAAAAAGTCCCAAACTTATTGAACTTACAGCTGTGACTATTTCTGTGAAATGAACATTTCTTTTATGGCTTCCTTCCTGAAACCAAGTCGCTTGAATCTCAAATTTAGAGTAAGGATTGGTTGGTTCATAGTGATTAGAACCAGCGAGAACAGTAAAAGTATTTGAATGCCAAGTCTGTGCAATTTTCTTTCAAAATCCTTAGGTGAACAAGTTGGAGGGATTTAATTTTCACAGATGCCAAACAGCACTTACAGGCTTTCTCTGTGCCTTAGCTCTAGGATAACTTAGCTCTGGTTGGGGGAGAGAGGAGAGCTAAAATTACTCCAGTGCAGATGCCTCAACAAATATTCAGTGGTTTCCTCCTACAAGCAACCTTCTCAGATACATAACGAAATTAAAAAAAAAAAAACAAACTATTTTTTACAACTCCACTAAGAGTCTAACCCTGTAATGTTCCAGTATGCAACCACATGCACTCTGAAGTGACTGTTTCAATAATTAGCCTATATAGAATATTAAAAAAGTTACTCTTATGGGATATAGGAACACATTAACTAAATCTACAGATATACATTGGCTGTAATGGACAAAGCGTGCAACAAAAGAGCAGTCCAGACAGCATATACTTTCACCCCTATGTATTTTAGCATCCAAAAAAAAGGCTAAGCTTTGGAAAAATATTGGATCTTGTAAATACTACTTCACCTCAATACTGTAAAACTCATTTTCTCTTCTCTACTGATATGGATCTATTGAGGCTACTGAACGGATTGAAGTCCAGCCATATAAACCGAGCAAACAGAATTGGTGGAGCTGCCAATAGGTCTGTCAAGACCTTGTGGTCTTTGCAAAGTAAAATAGTCTGGACTTAGGTCAGTGAGTATGTTACTATTTGAAGAACTATCTTAAAAGGGCATATGCTAGTGGAAAATTGAACTGTCTCTGGCTCAGTGTATTCCTTGAATAAAATGACCTAGCTACAATATTTATAATTTGTGCACTAGGACTTGATCCAAAGCCCATTCAAGTCATCAGAAAGGCTCTCATTGATCTGAACGGACTTTGGATTAGGTAGTAATTGGTTTTATTCAGTTTGCTTTTTCTTCCAGAGCAACAAACAGTATCTTTATCCACCAAATACGCACCTCTACCATTACTCTAATTTTTACTTAAAAATGGAATTCAACTGTTTCAACAACAGCAGCTGGAAATAGATTTGTTCATTTCCTTGTATAAGAAAATTAATTTTGTTTGTATAATTTCATCTTCCAAATTACTAGCTGACTGAAGTTTCACCAAAACGTGGAGGCTAGTGAAGATGTTTTTATGGTGAATTTTTTCCTATTAAATCATTCAGAAAATATTTTTTTGTTTATGTTATGCTTCCCATGGTTTAGACACTAACAAAGCAGGTAGAGGAAGGGATTAAGTGTTCACCAAGGGTCTCAAAAGAAATGCATAAATGCTTGCAAATAAAACACCACCATCTTATCAAGATCCCCTTAAAGCACTTCACATTTCAGGAGATATCTGACAAGGACACAGAGTTTATCAAGTGGGCCAGATGACATCTGTACACCATCAAGACCATACAGAGATTGGGTAGACTTGCTGGCCAACTGATGGTTCAATCAGCACAGCATGAAGGAACCCAGAAATGGCTTCTCTCCTGCACCCTCATGGAGCAAGGCTGCCACAGCTTAAACAGAAAAGCAGCTTAGCGTACAAAGCAGAAGGGGACACAAAGAAAGGAAAGGAAGCAAAATGGGTCCAGCTGTTATCTGTAGAAGAGCAGGTTTATCCACTGCCCTTCACCTGCACCTCCTGCATCACACCAGACTATGCTGAAACAAACACAATCGCAGTCAGCACAGTGTCAGAAAAAAATCTAGAAAAGCCTGTTCTGAAATCATCACTAAAGAATCAATCCCAAGCTGCTGCAATTACAAACCAACATCTGTAACAAGGAGATTTCAAAAATAAATTACTGGAACTTCTCACTGAACTTGGTAACAGTACCCTGGACTGGGCCAAAAAGCCCCAAGAGATGCAGACATCCTGCCATGTTTGCTTACACAGGGATAGAGGCCTTGCTCATTGGAGTTGTCACATGAAAGAAAAGTTAATGCATTCCTTCAGACCTATGACAACATTGTTTAAGAAGAATTCAGAGTTTGGGACTTATTAAGTACAAGTATCTAGTATGAAAGACAAAAACATGAAGTAAAACACATTTAATTATGTGTATCTATTTCCCCTACCTTTATTTCATCACTGTCTTGTAATATAGGACATTTTCAGACCCTCTGCACAAAAAGGAAACACTTCCCTCAAAAGTTTACTTGCATTTTCAGAAATATAAATATACATATATGCATCAAAATATAATAGTCTTGCCTCCTTACAAAAGATACAACTGATGCAGCTATAAAAAAACAAACCAAACCAACATTGGCATTGTCACTCCAATCAATAGCTTCAGATCTCTTCCCTCCCTCAGTACCACAGCAGAAATAAGTTTCTATTTATTTTTTTAATGCAGGCTTACATGCCCCCTGGCTATTGGAATACAAAAAGCAGATGCAGTGTTAATTTAATTCTGTAGCAAGTTTTCACTGGTGCAGGAGCAACATCAAAGACAGGCTAAGAATATCAAATTAAAGCCATCCATCATGCTTGTTGCACCACATTGTCCAAATGGCTTAACCAGTATCAATGAGGATTTAACTGTCACTGGGAAGTGGAAGCACTGGTATTGTGGGCCTAAAATTAGAGTAGATTTGAGTAAATTGAATGATTATTAGAGGGGGGGACATTAACACAAGCTTCAGTCCAGCAAATTTAAAGCCTGTAATCAATCTTCACCAGGTAATCAACACCCATTTGTCACTGAAAATATTGATGCTTTGTTAGATTGCAGGAGAATACCAAAAAGCTCTTAACTTTATTAACATGAAAGTACTAGGCAGATCAAGTCTAATTAAGGATAGCAGCTACCCAGCTACATACTTGCTTTGTCTTTAATCTGCAAGCCTCAGCATCCCCAGGTGTGTAATTACAACACACGTGTCCTTTGTGGAAAGCTGAAAGTGTCACAGCTCTGAAGCCCGAAATCTGTATGAGTATCACCATTTTTATAAATACAGAGGTAATTTTTTAAGAAAGTTTTATAGATAGGTAGACAATATTAAGGGCAATTAACATCTCAAAAAAATCACAACATGCTAAAATACTTGAAGCCACTTAAGGAAAGCAGTTTTGGCCTTTTCTTTCACACAGCCCAAAGCCTCTTAAGAGCTGCAGCCCATTAAAACACTGCATGTCATCCTCAGCATGTGAGGAAGTATAGAAGTATCTTTGCCAATCGGAGGAGAAGAAAAAGAAAGGAACATCAGCTACTGTCCTGGGCGTCTGTGCCCCAGCGCTGACAGGGGCTGCAGGGTCCCCTCTGGGGAGGGCCGAGGGGCTGCTCTGCACCAGATGCAGCCCCAGGGCAGAGCTGAGCCCCTCAGCCGAGCTGGTGGCTTCTCAGGGAAAGCCTGGCAGCAAAGGATGAGGAGAAAAGTATGAGAAAGCCCCAGACACCAAGGATCTGCTGCAGGCCCCAAAGAGAGACTCCCCTGCAGCCACGGAGGGACCCTGGAGAGCTGGTTTTCCTGACAGGAACAGCAGCCATGGAGGGCCCACACCGTTTTAACTGGCAATAAATTAAAATAATTTGCCTTAAGCCCATTTTGCTTATGGCAGTAACTGACAAGTTACCTCCCTGTCTTTATATCTCACCCTATGAGCCTTTTCATCTTATTTTGTCACTTGTCCAGTTGGGATGGAGGGAGAGAGTGACTAGGTGGACATCTGGCAGCTGGCCAAGTTTAGTCCACCACAACCATTAAGTAAAAGTCACTTTGCCTGTTGCTTAGGGATGGAGAATCTAAGAGCAAGAGAGAACAGGCATGAAGGGAAGTGCATATTCTGATCATTCACCATCATCCAGAGAGGGATTTCTGGAACTATTTATAAAAGGTTTGCTAAAATGGAACTACCACTTCTGAAACAACACAAAACCAAATCAAACACACACCCCTAGCATCTTTTGTTGTTTTGGTTGTTTGGTTGTTTTTAAAAAAAAAAAAAAAACACAAAAAAAACAACACACACACCCAGACAACCCACAAGAGATACAGACAACAGTCTGAAATTCATACTGAATTCTTCAGCCTTTGCCACTGGTGAAAAAAAAAAGTTATGATGCCGTGTATTTATCAACTACTAAAATATCTGAAAAGTATTATTCCAGTGCATATAAACAATGCAAAGCAAATAGCAATCATAATTTAAACTTCCATTTAATTTTCACTTATATTCAGAGATGCCCGAGTTATAGCACTGCATAAATCAGGATTGTCACAGTGACTGCAAAAGTAACATTTCATCAGATAAGTCTACCATCTTCAAAAGGAAGAAGAGTAATTACAAAAATCAATTTTCCACTCATTACAGAAAGCGTAAGGATCACTAAAGATCACTATAACTGCCATAGTGCCTTCAGTAATTTATACAACAACTTCTTGATTGTTTGTGGTGGACTGTTGCGTACAATATGACAGTGTGCAAATGAAGAACGTAAAAATCATTCAAGCAACATTTCCGAGAACAGAATTGATGTAAGGGAAAAAAAAAATCCAACCAACCAAAAAACAACAAAACATTTCTTGGAAAGAAACATGAAAACACAGACAAAAACTCATAGGTGGTTGCTACAGAAACAGCCAGAGCATATCACAGTGTCATCCACAGTTTTTCATACAGATCACTTAACTAAGACAGCAAATTAAATAGACCCTCCCTGCCCAAGAGAGCAAAAATGATACATTGCAGTAAGACAAAATCTGCCAGCAATACATTAGTTCCTCTTTTAAATGAGAAAACAATTACAGACTTGGCTGAGAATTAAACTCTCTTCCCCTCTGTGGCTACTAATACTTTAAATTCTGGAAGCATCGATACAATTTTTCATAAATGTTTGTGAATAGACAGCTGGAAAACAACAGTAAAGCTGATTTAGAAATGTTTGAAATATAAAAGTGTATCTAAATCAAGTGCTTTAAAGTTCTGAAAATATCACAGTTGCAAGGGATAATTCCAATACAATCTTTCAGGGACATCCCTCTAACTGCAAAGAAACAGAAAATCAGTATAAACTTTTGCTTCAGACTGCTCAGTTTACATTCATGACAGAGTAATGAACTGCGGTACAGACAAATCATTAATTTGGAAGATGAGAAACATTTTCAGTTACTTATCTCCATCTACAAAAATAATTTCACAATTAGAGAACATTCTTCATTTTATCAGTCTTGATGCATAAAAAGTTGAGGCATGCCCCCAAAAGATGATTATTTCTACATCCTGCAATCCTATTATTTCTATATCCTACAGTGAAAAGCAAAGTTTTCTAAGTGATAGGAATTATTTTTGAACAAACACTGCAAAGAAGGGACTACGCATGGAATTTTTCTGTGATTATATGGCAGTGATTACTTTTCTTTCACAATATCATTCAGTGACCACCTTCTAAGGAAATAAAGGTTGTCTTTTCAGAAATTGTAAGCACTCCTGGGGACCTGCAGCTTGCAGCAAAAATTGCATGCAAGATTATTTGCATGAGGATTACTGAGCAGAACCATCAATATGCTCCTGAAGTCTTCCATTGGAAAATGGTCCCAATGTCCCACATTCAAATTCCAGTTCTCAGTCTTAATTCATATAGAATTTATTTTAGTCCACTTTAAGTGCAGGAAGAAAAGCTCTTCCTTTGTATGCAGACAGAAGAACTTTCTGCTCTGTTGATTCTTTCAGGATGAACTTTTATCACAGTTCATTTCAGTTGTACCTACACAGAGCTCTATCAATCGATTTTAAGAAGTAGAAATAAGATTTAGGCTCAATACAAACACAATATTGGTTGTCTTTGTGGTATGCATTCATAAATTATTTTTTTTTCATTTATTTTATTTCATCAAAAGATTACAGCACTCTACAAGGGTCAGACCGGAACAGAACAAAGGCGAAATCCCTTCCTTAGCACTCCCGTTCCAAAATTAATATTTAAGTGGATAAATCCTTGCAGTAGACAGATTCACCAAGCTCTTAGACTTACTTTAAACACACAAGTTTAACTGGAGATCAAGGACTTCATTTGGCACAAACCTTGGCTAGAACTCAAACTATATTAACAGCCTGTGGCTGGAAGGCCTCTCCATCCCAAATTAGAGCAGCCTTCTCAGAAGCTAAACTGTCACCTGCCGCACTCCAGGGTTGGATGGATGACACCAAGCAGATGAGATCAGGTGTACTGGCATTTCATCTTTCTGCAGCACCATATTTTCCTCAAGGCCTCCCCTGTCACTTCTCCCTTTGCAATCAGTCTCTATGTTCACTTTTTCAGTTTCCTGTCCAGCCCATCAGCCTGTTTTGCCAGGCGAGCACTGCTTTACCAGGAATAGCAAGCACATAAAACCAGTAACTGTCCTCTGAGCAGGCTGATACTGAGAAGAGGCAGTGGTAGAGGATGTTCAGAGCTTTATCATGAAGAAGGAGATAAGAGAACAGTATATGAAGAACAAAAAACAACTCACAAGGGAAATTTCAGCACATGCTAATCATCCCTCCGAGATTTAACAGAGCAGAAACTGTAGCCAAATTCCTTTAGTGTCTGTAAAGTGTGATTATCCTTAGGAAACACTATTACCTGAAATTGCTTAAAATATTTTTTCTTTCCTAAAGATGCCAGAGAAAGTAATAATGATGTCTTTGTATTAATAAGAAAAAAAAAAAAAAAAAAAACCAAAACATTGGCAATGTGGTCCAGAGAGATATATGACCAAACAGCAGTCTGCAGTGAACTGTGCAGTTCTGAAAGCAAATCCTATATTGAATACAGCTTATTTATTGGCCGCACCGTGTGAGAGCATTAATTACTTTCAAAGGTGAAGCGATGTCACATTTATGCACAGCAAGACCTTTCTCCCCCAAAAGAGCTGGTAGGTGAAACCTGACACAAGATTTTGAAAGATTTGCCTATAATTATTAACTTTGGCTCTGGGGATTAGCTTGTTCTATCCACCCGTACAAACAGATAATTCTACTGTTAAGACAGGGTATGATGAGGATTTACATGTTCATCTGAATGGAGTTAGTGCCTGGTTTCTCTGTTCTTCTGTTTATAATATTCTTGTCAGATATAACACCAGTGATGAAAAAAAAATTACTAAATATTGAACTGAAAATAAATAGTGATATACAGTAACTAACATGAGCAAAATGAAGTTATAACTGCAACAGAGGAAAGCAGAGCACTGACTGACCTAGCTTCCTTACAATCAGAAGGCAGTGACCCGGAATACAACCACAGAAAACATACATGTTCAGTGAGGAGCAGAAAAATCCTCCGTGAGACAGCACACTCTTCCAGTAAGACAGAAACTGAATGATGCTACTGCTTCTAAGCTTTATGATTCCATCTCCTAGAAGGGGAAGACACATTTCAGGTGTCTATAGCAATGTGTAACTCAAAAGACTGGAAGTGGTATTTGGTCAGCCAAGGTCCGGAACAACAACACCTCTTGTCTAACCTCCACGTTAAGGCAAAACCTAGATGTTCAGTTCCTCCACCCTACCTGCAAGGACACCTGGTTTCTGTGAAGAGGAACCCTGAAGTGCACAGCGTGAAAGGGAGCTTCCATGTCCCCCAACTTGACACTACAGAAACCATGGTCCCAACTCACAAGTACCAGACACGTTCACGTGTACTCCTGACAATATCCACCTCTTACCAGAGTAACACTCTGCTCCAACATCCATCTCTCAAATATATCAGCTTCCTTCTACATCTTGCTCTGCCACCATAGAAGTTAGCAGGTAAACAAAGTTTATCCCACATAAATGAAATCATCTGTACTCAAAACTCAGCAACAGCTGTCCCAGACCAAGTGTCAGCCATCCAGTAGGAAAGATGCAAGAAATTCATTTTCTTTTATCTTGTTGCCTAAGTGTTTGAAGCAAAACATAGCAGCAACTTCTTTTACTAATCGCCTATTAATGGTTCTCAATTACATTAAAAAAAAAATAGCACTTTAAAATTGTTTAACCCATTATAATCCCAGCAGGAAAAACTCAAAAGCTAATAAAATAAGTCATTTCAAAAGGCTTATGAAGAGCTGTCCCAGTATGGTTCCTACAGAAGTCTGCTCTTTTCATAAATCTTAAAAAAAAAACTCCAACAAACATTGTCTTTGACAGAGACTATTTGGAGCCACCTTCTGAATAAATAAAAAAATAAATTTTGTCTCTGAAGAAGGTTCCAAAACACCATGCATATACACACTCAAAACACTTTGCACCCTTTATTGACTTGCACGTTTTTAAACTCTGGGGAACCTCAAAGTAAAGATATAAACACAAAGGCTAAGGCTACAGCCAGATATTGAGTGATTGCTGAGAAGGTTCAGAGGAAGGTACTCAGCACTACTGCATCTTTGCTCTGTTCCAGTCCTGCCACCACCCCCAGAGTCGCCTCCACTGCTAAAGAAAGATGCAGGGAGGTCCTGCTGCAGAACCATGGGAGAAAGCCTTCTTCAGTCAAGTCAAGGATATCTGGTTACCTACAAAAAGGTGTCTCGGTGCATTTCACGGGACAAATTCCTACCAAGTCACAGTACATTAGCCTTCTCTGCTGCTGCTTCTAGCGCAGTCATAAATTTTGCTAGTGCTGCGGTTAGTCTTGCACAACTCAAAGAGGTTTCTAATGTTATTGTTTATGAGGCAGACAGCAATGTTTTGAGGGGAAGAGCTCTGCTCTACTATTTCTTTTCTGGCCACCTAACGTTGAAGGTAGAGCCTATCAAAGAAGACTCTTCCTTACCAGTTACCAATTTCTTCACTGTACCAGCACTAACTAAAAGTAAGCTGGGTGCAAGAATTGTTTTGCTTGTAGCTTGATTTGCATTGTGGCTACATGAGAATCCCTCATGAATCCCCAAACGCCCTACATCCTAGTGAAAAAAGGGATGGTCTTTACAGTACAAAGGGACTTCAGTAGCTGATAAAGGACATTTTGACTCTTTTTTTCTAAATAAGAAATACAAGTTAGGCAAGCTGGAAAATGCCTGGCTCTGAGAATTATGGGGCAAGCCTGGGAAGAGTATGACTGGGCCAAAAGGGCCTCATCTCCAAACCTCTGGATAAATACCATAACAAATGCTCCACTTCTAAGATATTAGATGCTTAAGGTTGACCATCCTGCCGCCTGAAGCTACTGACAGAAAAACTGGCTGTGCCAGGAGCAGGACAGCGTAAGGAGGACTGTCTAATTTCTCTACTGCACAAGTACCACTACAATAGAATTGCTCCACTTGTGAATGTGTGGGTACACAGAGAGGAAACAACCCAAAGCCCTGCTCCAAATATCAGAATGAGCTGATCTGGTTTTTTTTCCCATTCGCAAAAGAACTACCAAGTCAACGCAAAAGCACTTGGCAAAGCAGACAGAGCACACATCACCCAAACTACTTTCTGAAAAAATGTGATTCATTGGTGGTCATTTATTTCACTGCAAAATTCTTCATTGGTCTCTCCTGTCAGCAGTACACAGAAGGCTTGTTGTAACAGGCTTCTAATATCATACATTGAACCCTGTAATTCTTGGCAAGATGCAGCAGCTTTGCCTGTGCAAAGCTTGACAGGCAGCCTACCATGCTGCCCACCGCGACACAGCCCATTAGGATGTGCCATCAAGAAGCAGGACGGAACAGCATGCTACAATGAGCAGATTATAATGACTTTTCACGGTTTGCTGTAACAGGTTCTTCCACATCGTGCAAGTTAAACTGTGCAATGTGTCAGCAGATGGAGAAGGGGAGTTTAAGGAAACCCCTGTCCAAGTTTCTCGGCTATTATCGGCTTCAAAGAGAGGGGTCCTTGCTGGATTTTTCAAAGTGCAGAGCTAGACAGGAACAGAACACCCCACAAGTCCACACCAAAAGTCGTAAACACACACAAACCTGTAGGCCAGGGCCAGCTAAACCCTTGGCTATGTGCGTATGCTGCATTAGCTAAGTACAAGTGGATTTAATGAAGCATTTCTAAAAAAGCTGCAAGGCTTAAATCAGGCTAATTTTTTTAACAAGCACACCACCATTAAAGGGCTTTGTGAGCACTTTTACCTAAACAGTGTAACTGAGATATTAGAAAGTCCTTATCAGCCTTTTTCTTTGAAAAGCATAACCCCTAATGTTTGACTAATCTCAATGCATTTGAATTGCTGTTACTCAATCTCGTTGTTACCGCTAGAAAAATCTTGCTTTAACCAGACAGAAAACAATTCAAAAAACAAATACTGGTGAATGAAGAATCTGGCTGCCCTTGCGTCAGTTCAGCCGCCCAGCTCAATGGGGTTCATAAGCAATCACTGCATCAGAGGAATTAGGTAAGAAACACTGTAGGATCCATAAATGCAGCTCAACAGTAGCTTCAGCTTTATGTATGACAGGGAGAATGGCTGATGTTTGCCAGCCTGTCTGTTTGTATATTTGAGGAATCATACTGGTTTTCAGAGAGGGAAAGTCTATATGAATGGAAATGAATTGCTAACACAGTTTAGGAACACAGAGCTGAAGAAACTTATTTTACACCAAAATATGGAGTAGGAAGTCTTCTTACCTGGGGGTGCGCTTGTTTCCAGACAATGGAGAAAAGCTGCAAACAAGACTTCTGCACAAAGGCAGAATGACGTGGTATTTTACAATAGCACAACATAACAAGGTGTCCTATCACCAACTTCACTCAGCAATGCTAAAAACAACCCCTCACCCACCTCCCCCCAAAAATAACCCACAGCAAAGTAAAAAAAAAACAAATTAGTAGAGCCAAACTGGGCATTTACACTTATGAAAAAGAATGTGCATAAATATACAACTTATGTTGGAAATGTGACATACTATGTTTTCCTATCTTTGATGCATCTGAGAGAATCCTGTCAAATGTCAATAGCGTCCAGAATGGGACTTTACAGATAGCACTGCAACTATTTTTTCCTCTGTTATATCTTTAACAACCATTATTTGGAAATACGTTAGCAAGACTGTCAGCTGCTCTATCAACATACCATCTTGGAAGTCCATATAGTCATTGCCATTTATGCTAGCTTTTGCGTTGTTAAGGTTGGTAATTCTATGCATTAGTAAGATTCCTTGTCTTCCCATTATAAGAGCCTGTTTTCTCTTTCCCCCTAGGGTTAGCCAATTTATACAATACTGAGTATTTTTATGAATGGTCTTGTCCTCCTGCTGGTTTGAAGTACATACAAACTTCAGCCAAAATAATTCAGCTGTACTTAACAGCACAGTAAAGAAATCACATGTGGGTTTTCTTCTATGACCCTCAGCTTTGAGATCCGTCTAGATATTTTTCTCTACTACGAGCTCTCCCAAGATGATCAAAAGTCAGATTTTTATTAGACTAAAATTGGGAATACTTCACTTTAATAACTCTAAAAGAAATCGGAAAACAGAATGGAAATTAGTTGCATTCTCCGCTCTCCCATCAACCACATCAACACAGTAAAGGACTATATCTGCCTGAGTGTGGGTGCAGGTAACTGACAAAGTGGAAGAAAACTCTGCCCAGTCCCACTTGGTCCTTGGGAATGTTTTTCCCTGATCCCAGTGGCCCAGCTGGCAGATCTCCTTGGAATTACAGTCTCTCTGTAAGAGATGTTGTGATTCTCCAATCCCTTGCCTATGCCCTCCAGTCTCTTCAACCTTCTCTTGATGAGTAAGCTTACTAGCCCTCTAGGAAAGGAGTAATTTCCCCCTCCCTCTAATCAGGAGCTCCACCTAACCCAATCTTTTTAAAGGAAAACCTCATAACGTGAACAAAAAGGCAAAATGCTGTCTTCCACACCATCAACAGCTAAAGTTTCTTTTCCAAGCCCTAGAGGTGCTAAACATCTGGAATTCAATAGGCATGCCACAGGGAGAGGTATTCCCTGTATTATGCCCATGAAAGTTTATCAAGTTGGCCAGACTATGAGTTTTAAAGAACTCATATTCTAAAACTCATAGTTTTAGAATACATTCAAAAGAAGCGCTCTATTTTAGTCTTTAAAATTCTGCATAATCTCATTTTCATCGAATGTGCTCCATCTTTTCCTACATATAACTGTGACATACAGGGCTGTACAGAATTACTACACACGTACGAGCACTGAAGCTCATCTGAGAGGGCAGTGGAAAGCTCCATGCTAAATTAGATCCAACATACTAGGAAGAGAAAGGACACTCATAACTAAGGCAACGATGCTATCAGACAATGGCAGGGATGCAGGAACAGGTACTCTGTTTACAGAAATCACACTTAAATACTTACAGTGCAATATTGGCACAGAAGAATCAGATGCTAAATGTCTTAAATTGAGCACCCCAAGCTGGCAGAAGACTTTTGACCTTTATCTCTTTTGCTTCAGCTTCCCTGAGTTGCTGTCACCCCTTCATCTCACTGGCCTGTTGTGAAGATAAAGTCATCATTAGTGTTTGTGAAGCTCTCAGACATTGCAGCAGTGACTACTGTTAAAAAGCCCACAAGGAGATTTAGATTTTCTTTTCAGAGCAGAGTTTGAATAGTGTGCCACAAATAAAGCATGGGACCACACACTGAACAATGGGGGAAACATAATACTGAATAGATGCTCATTTACCGAGTGCTATTCATCCTGCTCTCTGAATGAGGCAGGAGGGAAAAAAAAATAGTATATGATCATGTAATTAAAGACTGTATCATAATGCAGACACACAAGGGGCCTGGATCAGGGTTGCACTGATAACCTTATGTTTGATTGCTTAATTTTGCAACCTTAATGATGTTTCTTTAATGTAGTTTTACATTACATTTAAATTCTTTCTGTAAAGCTGTATTCGTCAGTAAATGCAAGTAGCCCAATGCGTTATATGTATTTGGTTCCCTACAAGTCTTTCAGTATTCTGAAGACCTGGTAAGAATAGCTGCCAAATAACATATTTAACAAGATTTTCAAAGAATTTTTCTGCAAATTATTTTCCTGTTTAAATACTTTCTGTGAATTAGTTTAAATATCTTTTCTGTGAATTAGTTTAAATATCTCCGATACAAAGCTATGAAATGAAACAGCACTTCTATCCTAATTATGCAATGCAATTTTAGTCAAATTTGAACTCAGAAGCCTTTGCTTTGCCTCTCTAAAAAAAAAAAAAAAAAAAAAAAAAAAAAAAAAAGAAAATTCCCTCTCTATCTTAATAGAACTAACTCGATAAAATGAGATTGAGAGTTACTGACAGTTTTTTAACAGGACAGTGAAGCTAATGCTGTCTGAGGAAATAGAGAGCTAGTGTGAAGCCGTGTCTTCTAAACATGAATAAGTGAAAATACTTTAGTTTGTAATGTGACTTACTGAAATGTTTCCTATACCAGTATTGCTGTACTTTTCTGTGGGGTAAAACTTGGAAAACAATGGTACCTCATATGGCAGAGCTGTTCCAGCTCTGTGGTGCATTTGCACCATTTCTGATGGGCTTCAGTATTACTGTCCTGAAAGAAGGTTGTAGAGAGGTGGGGGTTGGTCTCTTCTCTCAAGTCACAGG